>PVIA01010339.1:0-52626 GCA_004024845.1 Tonatia bakeri | reverse complement strand
TCCCCAATTTGATGAGAGAAAAAGTCACACAAATCCAGGAAACACAAAGAGTTCCAATCAAGAGGAACCCAAAGAGGCCCACCTCAAGACACATCATAATTAAAATGGCAAAATTTCAAGACAAAGAGAGAATATTAAAGGCAGCAAGGGAGAAAAAGGAAGTAACATACAAGGGAGCCCCGATAAGGCTAACAGCTGACTTCTCAATGGAAACACTCCAAGCCAGAACGGAATGGCAAGAAATATTCCAAGTAATGAGAACCAGAGGCCTGCAACCAAGGCTACTTTACCCAGCAAGGCTCTCAATCAAGATAGAAGGCCAAATAAGAAGCTTCCCCGACAAAAGAAGTCTAAAAGAATATACCTCCACTAAACCAGCTCTGCAAGAGATACTAAAGGGTCTGATTTAAGGAAAGGAAGGAAAAGAGAAAGAGAGAGAGGAACACACGTACATAAATGGCAATGAATAAGTACCTATCAATAATAACCTTAAATGTAAATGGATTAAATGTTCCAATCAAAAGACATAGAATAGCTGAATGGATAGGAAAACATGACCCACACATAACCTGAATACAAGAGACCCACCTCAGGATAAAAGACATGCAGAGGTTGAAAGTGAACGGCTGGAAACAAATTTTCCAAGCAAATGGACAGGACAAAAAAAAAAGTCGGGGTAGCAATACTCATTTCAGACAAAATAGACTTCCAAAAAAGGGCCATAAAGAGAGACCCAGAAGGTCATCTCATAATACTCAAGGGAAGAATCCACCAAGAAGATATAAATATTGTAAATATATATGCACCCAACATAGGTGCACCCAAATACATAAAGAAAATCCTAGAGGACTTTAAGAAAGATATTGACAGCAACACAATTATAGTGGGAGATTTTAACACCCCACTGATAAAAATGGACAGATCCTCCAAACAAAATGTCAACAAAGATATTGTGTCATTGAACAATACCCTAAATGAAATGGACCTGACTGATATATTCAGAGCCCTCCATCCCAAAGAAGCTAAATACACATTCTTTTCAAATATACATGGAACATTTTCAAAGATAGACCACATGATAGGACACAAAACAAGTCTCAACAAGGTCAAGAAAATCGAAATCATACCAAGCATTTTCTCCGATCACAAGGGACTGAAACTAGAAACCAACCCCAAGGAAAAAAACCCAAAACACTCAAAATCATGGAGATTAAATAGCATGCTATTAAACAATGAATGGGTCAAGGATGAAATTAGGGAAGAAATCAAAAGGTTTCTGGAAACAAATGAAAATGAACTCACAACAACCCAAAACTTATGGGACACAACAAAGGCAATATTGAGAGGGAAGCTCATAGCAATACAGGCATACCTAAAAAAGATAGAAACATTTCAAACAAACAACCTAACCACACGTCTACAAGAACTAGAGGAACAACAAGGACAGTCCAGAGCAAGTAGAAGGAAGGAAATAACCAAGATCAGAGCAGAATTAAATGACATAGAGACTAAAAGCACAATTCTAAGGATCAATGAATCCAGGAGCTGGTTCTTTGAAAAGATAAACAAAAATTGACAAGCCTTTAAGCATATTTGTCAAGAAAAAAAGAGATAAGACCCAAATAAACACAATCAGAAATGAAAGAGGAGAGATTACAACTGATACCACAGAAATACAAAGAATTGTAAGAAATTACTACAAAGAACTGTATGCCAAGAAATTTCAAAACCTAGATGAAATGGACAAATTTCTAGAAAAATATAATCTTCCTAAACTCAATGAAAAACAAGTAGAAAACTTGAACAAACCAATAACAGCAAAAGAAATTGAAGCAGTAATTAAAAAACTCCCAACACACAAAAGCCCTGGACCAGACGGTTTCACAGGAGAATTCTACAAAGCATTTAGAACTAACCCCTATCCTTCACAGACTATTCCAAAAAATCCAAAAAGATGGAAGACTCCCAAACTCTTTTTATGAGGCCAACATCATCCTAATTCCAAAACTAGATAAAGACACAACGAAGAAAGAAAACTTCAGGCCAATATCTCTGATGAACATTGACGCTAAAATCCTCAACAAAATACTGGCAAACTGCATCCAACAATACATAAAAAGATCACCCACGGTGACCAAGTGGGTTTCACCCCAGGGATGCAAGGATGGTTCAATATTCGCAAATCAGTAAATGTAATACATCACATAAACAAAAGCAAAGACAAAAATCACATCATCATATCAATAGATGCAGAAAAAGCATTTGATAAGGGACAGCACCCATTTATGATAAAAACACTCAGCAAAGTGGAAATAGAGGGAACATTCCTCAACTTAATAAAGGCCAAATATATGACAGACCTATAGCCAGCATCATACTCAATGGACACAAACTAAAATCTTTTCAACTAAGATCAGGAACAAGACAAGGTTTTCCACTTTCACCACTTTTATTCAATATAGTATTGGAAGTTTTAGCCACAGCAATCACACAAGAAAAGGAAATATAAGGCATCCAAATCGGAAAGCAGGAAACAAAATTGTCATTGTTTGCAGATGACATGATAGTGTATGTAGAAAACCCTATGAACTCTACCAAAAAACTGCTTGACCTAATAAACGAATTTGGCAAACCAGCGGGATACAAAGTCAATATCCAGAAATCAAAAGCATTTCTGTACACCACCAATGAAACAGCAGAAGCAGAAATCAAGGAAAAAATCCCATTTCAAATAGCAAAAAGAAAAATAAAATAATTAGGAATAAACCTAACGAAAGAGGTAAAAGACCTGTGTTCAGAAAACTATATACCACTGAGGAAAGAAATCAAGGAAGACACAAACAAATAGAAACATACAGTGTTCATGGATTGGAAGAGTTAATATCATCAAAATGTCCATACTACCCAAAGCAATCTACACATTCAGTGCATTACCTATTAAAGTACCAATGGCTTATTTCACAGACATAGAACAAACACTTCAAAAATTTATATGGAACCATAAACGACCCCGAATATCTACTGCAATTTTGAGGAAGAAGAGTAAAGTAGGAGGGATCACAATACCTGACACTAAACTATATTACAAGGCCACTGTAATCAAAACAACCTGGTACTGGCATAAAAACAGGCCCATGGACCAATGGCACAGAACAGAGAGCCCAGAAATAAACCCAAGTCTCTATGGTCAATTGATATTTGACAAAGGAGGCAGCAACATAAAATGGAGTGAAAATAGCCTCTTCAACAAATGGTGCTGGGAGAAGTGGACCGGTACGTGCAAAAACAAATGAAACCAGAACACCAACTTACACCTCGTAAAAAAATAAATTCAAGATGGATAAAAGACTTAAATATAAATCGTGATACCATTAAAGTAATAGAGGAGAACATAGGTAGTAAAAACTCAGATATATCACACAAAAACTTTTTTACTGACATGTCCCCTAGAGCAAGAGACATAAAGGAAAGAATAAACAAATGGGACCTCATCAAAATAAAAAGCTTCTGCACAGCTAAAGAAAACAGTATCAAAATAAAAAGAGAATCAACTGTATGGGAAAACATATTTGCCAATGATACCTCAGACAAGGGCTTAATCTCCAAAATATATAATGAACTTACATGACTCCACTCTGAGAAGACAAGCAACCCAATTAAAAAATGGGCAAAGGACTTGAACAGACACTTCTCCAAGGAGGACATACAGAAGATCCAAAATCACATGAAACAATGTTCAATATCGCTAGCTACCAGAGAGATGCAGATTAAAACCACAATGAGGTGCCACTTCACACCAGTCAGAATGGCCATCATAAGCAAAACAACAAACAACAAGTGTTGGAGAGGTTGTGGAGAAAAGGGGACACTAGTGCACTGTTGGTAGGACTGCAGACTGGTACAACCACTGCGGAAAACAGTATGGAACTTCCTTAGAAAACTAAAAATGGATCTGCCTTTCGACCCAGCAATTCCACTGCTGGGACTATATCCTAAGAATCCTAAAACACCAATCCAAAAGAACCTTTGCACCCCAATGTTTATAGCAACACAATTTACAATAACCAAGTGCTGGAAGCAACCTAGATGCCCATCAGTAAATGAATGGATCAAAAAACTATGGTACATTTACACAGTGGAATTCTATGCAGCAGAAAGAAAGAAGGAGCTCCTACCCTTTGCAACATCATGGATGCAACTGGAAAGCATTATGCTAAATGAAATAAGCCAGGCAGTGAAAGATAAATACCATATGATCTCACCTTTAACAGGAACCTAAACAACAAAACAAAGAAACAAGCAAAATACAGTCAAAGACACTGAAATAGAGGACAGGCAGAAAGTGACCAGAGGAGAGAGAAGAGGGAGTTTCAGGGTAATAGGGGAAGGGTTTACAGGAACAAAGTTAAAAGACACATGGATAAAAACTAGGGGGAGGTTGGTAATGGGAGGGAAGTTGGGAGGGAGGGGTGGGTGGGCTAGATTGGGGGTAAAGGGGAGAAAACTGTACTTGAATAATGATTAAAATAAAATTAAAAAAAAAAAACAAGACTGACAGTTCTGGAAGGAGATTTTGGGGAGGAGGGACTGAGCAATAAATAAAAACTCATCGACAGGGGCAACAGTGTGGTGATTGCGGAGGAGGTGGAGATGGAAGAGACTATAAGGGGGATAAATGGTAATGGAAAAAATACAATAAAAAATAAACTATTGCCCTGGTTGGTATGGCTTAGTGTATTGAGCACTGGCCTGTGAACTGAAAGGACATGAGTTCAATTCCTGGTCAGGGCACATGCCTGGGTTGCAGCCAAGTCCCCTGTTGAGGGTGTGCAAGAGGCAACAGATCGATGTTTCTCTTGCACATTAATGTTTCTCTCCCTCACTTTTCCTGTACCTTCCCCTCTCCATGAAAATAAATTAATTAAAAAATAAAGCTATTAAAAATAATAAAAATAAAAAAAATAAAAACCAACGCTGAGAGAACCTACATAATTTGCTTAAGGTCATCCGACTAGTAAGTACCTCAGCTGGGGTCTAGTCCATGTCTGTATGCCTCTGGTCCAAGCTCTTTAATGTATGTGAAATATTTCAAATATAGTGAGAAGCAGGGCACATAATACACATTACCTAGCTTGTCAACAAATATACTGAAATTGAAAGATACAAATAACCCTTTATATAAAAATACATTAAAAAATATAATGGAGTTTCTCTATCCAAAAGAAAAGGAAGAAAGGACAGAAGTGAATCTACAAGCCCCATAGATAAAGTCCCATCAAGCATAGCGGTGATCATTGAGAAAGTGCTTACTAAAAGTTCATTGGACTCGTAACATTTTCGTATTCAAGTACATCAAAGAGGTCAGGAAAGATCATCTGAATAAAAGCATGACTCTCAAAGGGGGAGCGATGCAGCTGAGTTCTGTAGTGAAAGCTACACTTTCTCACCTGCTCTCCCCATCCCCCCACCCTGGCTTCAGTGGGGTGGCCTCCTCAGGTCAGTCCCTAGCCCAGGCTTGGCTTCCAGCAGCCAAGAAAAGATGCCATTGGAAAGGCTAAGAACTGGGGACAGCATCCTTTCTTCTGCCTTGGGTAATCAGAATAGAAAAGGTTATATTATATTGTGAAATATAAGACAGTAGTTACCTCTAGGCAGAAGTGTGGGGGTTACAGTTGGGGACAGGGATTCAACTAAATCGGTGATGTTCTCTTCCTTCAGTTTAGCAGAGAGGACAGCGTTTTCACTATATTGTTCTTTATCTTTTCATATATATGAAAATAATTGCATCTATATGTAATACAAAGAGCAAAAGTAGTTGAGGGAAGAAAAAAATTATACTAGGCCAGGGAGGGAAGTAATGAAAACATAAGAAAGATTTAAGGTAAGAAGGAAGGGAAAGTGAGAAAAAAATCCAGGGTAGAGTGGGTGGGGAAGGAGGGCTGAGGGAGGAGCCCAGCCTTCAGCAGGGGTTTCTTAACAGAAATGAGGAAGACTTACAGGTCAGAGAGGAAAGGATAAAAAGACACAAAAATGAGGAAATTGTGAGAGAAAAATGGGATAAAAATAAAAGGTCATTTCAAATTTGACTATATGTTTTGGGCTTGCTTTAAAGGGGAACTTGAGAAGTGCAAGCATGAACATTTTGATTGATGGGGCTCCAAAACAAAATCTAGTGGCACCTCATCTTGGCCATTGCATGGATCAATATTCCAGATAACAGATTTATCACTTTAAGCCCTCAATCTTATTTTGAGTGGAAAACTTGCTAAAAACATGCCATGCTTCCTGACCTTCTTAAATAGAATTGAACCTTTTCTCTTTTCCTCAGGGTCATTACCAAGGATATCAGTGATACATGTAGGGGCTACTCCTGTGGGAGGGCTGGAACTCCATTCTCTAATGAGGCAAGTGTGGGAAATTCCAGAGAATAAAGACATTTAGCTACAGGGGAAGCCAAATAATTGGTACATACTGACACTGGAATGGAGAAATCTCCTTTCTGAAAGTCGATCTTCAAGTTTCTCCTACTAAATAGAGTGACAAGCCTCATATCTAATCTACTGTTGTCACTGCCTCTTCTCCAGATGCTTCTTCCTCCTCTCCAAGAGGACAGCAGCCACTGCACTTACTGCAAATGCACCCCAGGTCAGTTGTTCTAATTATCAATCGCATGCCTCTGTGTGCCCATCCGCCTTGGATTTGCACATTTGTATAAAAGAAAAGAAGTATCACCCCCGTACAGTCACAAATCTTAGGACCCCAATTTGGCCCAGAGTTGAGTGATGAGAGTAATGGTATATCATGTTTCCTATAAGGAATGGAGTATCAAAGAGTTGGTGAGAAGGGAATAAGCTAGAAATTGCCACTTCCAGCCCTGTGTGGCTTCCCTGTGAAATCACCAAGATGGTAGCCGTTCTGTTCACTCAGCAAGACAAAGTACTATTGGAAAAACTGCCTGTGCTGGGCTCTCCTAGAAGCCCTGGAGAGAAAGAGGTTGGTCAGATGTACAGTTGGCATCTCAAACTAATAATTAGCATGTCTACTAATCACTTGAATAGAATGATGTGTAGACTGTTGGGCAAGTAAACAAAGATGTGTGGAAGCCAAAATGTCTTCTGCTTCCTTTAACATAATAGGTTAAAACACATCATTTTCAAACTTAGCTTTTGTCAGTGGAGTTTACATTGTTATTCTGGATTTTAAAAATTGAATGTTGGGTAGTACTATCTGTAGCTAGTGTGCAATGGTTCTCAAAGGCGCCAAGCAAATAGTCATTTCAGTGAAACTGAAAATGACTTATTCTAACATAAAAAAATGTCAGGGCAAAAGAACATACTGGAAACTAATCCATCTTTGAAATGCATAATTATTAAATTTCAAACTTGTATATTATTTTCAAGCAGTAGGATAACTATAAATTTAGCATATAATATATAAGGGTTTTTGTTTTGTTTCACCCACAGCCTTTCTCAATCAGGGTTTCACTTAGTTTTGAAAGAATTAAGCTCTATAAGAATGATATGCATGACTATTTTCTTCAAATATAGCTATGGCATAGATAATAAGTTAATTCATTACATTCAGTGAATGCCTTAAGACTTAGGGTTTGACAAAGCTCATGAACCCCTTCCCAAATTTCATGAATATTTTTGTAAGGATGTGCACATGAGTGATCTTCTGGGGCAAGGGGTCATAGCTTTCCCTGGATTCTAAAAGTAATTATGACCTGGAAGGTTAAGAACTACCATACTAGATTATTAGTCAGATTACAACAAATCATAATGTTTTATAGTAGAAAATAACTCAAGAGAAGTGAAACATTAAAAAAATAAGGTATTATTTTCCCAATACTTACTTCCTATATCTTTCTAAATCCATTTCTGATTAGTTTTTCTGTATGCATATGGGGACTGAGACCCCACACAACTCTAACCCTTCACATTCCTCTCCTATCCTGCAGCAAAGTGGGAATCCAACTTGGAAGAGGTGACACACGTGCAGCATTTTAACCCAGCAGGTTTTATTTGTGGGAGGTTTTCCGACTTAAACTTACAGTGTGCTTATTGTTCTCACAATCTATTAAATGAGTCTGCCAAGATATGTAAACACGTCACAGCAACTTTGCTGCCTCAATGATTGCCTGAGATTTTATAGTTCTTAAACATGTTTAGAACATACACACCTACCCTAATGATCAGATCAAATTTCAAGGTTATAAAATAAAATACAAAATAGTAATAGTGGCCACCTAAATACACAGAACTGTCACATTAGCCTGTCTGGTTCCATTGACTGTACTGGCAAATCACGTGCATTCTCATTATCACAGCAAGTTAAATAAACTGTTGACACTGATCTCTGTTTGGGTACATCATGAGAGAAATGGGTGGAGAGTAGAACAGACTTCAAGGAGAAACACAATTACTAAGAAGAGCCTCAACTTGCCTACCACATTGAGGAAAGCAAAGCTCTGAGCTCTCTGTGTCACTACTGCCCCTAGTTTTCTTCACGATGTAAATCAGGTGGCCTAAACTGTCGCCCTCTCTATTTATGATGGAAACGTTAAGTTTTCTACCTCACATACAGCCGAAAAGATAAGCACATCTATGCCATCAGAACTATACATGAGGCAGAATGTGTAACGTTTACAATTTTATCTTCACTTGTGAGCTGAAGCTACATAACTACTTTCCATTTTATATTCTCTTATGAATGTCAGTGTATCTGTCTCCTCCAAAGCTCTAGATGCCAGCTATAGAAAAGGGAACATACCACAGCCATTGTTATGCCTTGGGCACAAGGCTTAAAGGATTAAGTACTTGATACCCTTTTCCTCTTTAATTGTGTAAAATGAATAAAAGGCATTTGCAATTGATAAAGCTTTCAGTTGCATGGTGCCCATGTGGAAAGGTCATTCTGACCAGAAAAAGTCCACATCATTCTTCTTTCTCTAAGCAGAAGCCTCATTCAGGATAGGGCTGAAGCTCGTCTACCTACAAAACAAGAAGGCCCATGAAGGGGGAGCAACACCAACTACAGTGATCAGAGGAGACCCTGGCTTCTTTTCTTCATCAGCAGATTAAGACCACCTGTCATGTCATCCAAACAATAGGCACACCTGCTTATTTCACTCAGCAATCAAAATATGTAATTATTTCCATAATCTAAAAAATATGTAATTATTTCCATAATCTTAAAGAAAATTATTTTTTGTAAAACTAGACTTTACTTCAAAACCCACAAATATTTATGGGGGGAAGAAACAACGTGCAAAACAATGTGAGACATTCAAATTGTATGTGGATCCTGTTACTTACAGGTAGTTTAATGGTTCTTAAAAATGCTGTTATTATCTCCGTTATTTAATCAAAACCCATTATTTCTCCTTATTGTCCTGTGCTAAACTGTCTTGACTAAGGAAGTTTATTACAATTTGGTCCACTTTACTCATCCAATCTACTTCTATTCCTAAGCAAAAGCTCTGTTTAAACCAGTATTCCTTACTGTTTCACAAACTTGTCTTTCTTCAGAAATTCCCTCTCTCTAGACTGACTCCTCACTCCAAATCCTAGGGTACCTCAACACCAAGCTCCATTTATTTTTCTTCTGGGAAGGCTTCTTCAACCATTGCTGTTTTTAGGGATGAATCCCTTTCCTGAAGACCCACTGTATAAATAGCTCTACCCTTGACCTAGCCCTTAACGAATGAACAATGCCAGCACATGTAATTGTTTCAGCTGAGCTAGTCTGCCCTTCTCAACTTGATGAGTACCTAGAAGACAAACACTCGCTGTGCCTCCCACGAGGCAGCTCTTACGGATAAACTGCCTCACCCAAGTTTTTAAAAATTTTTAATCCTCACCCAGGACATTTAGAGAGAGAGGGAGAGAGGAAGAAGAGACCAAAACATTGATGTGAGAGAGAAGCATCCATTTGTTGCCTCCCATACATGCCTCCGGGATCAGACCTGAAACCTAGATATGTGGCCTGACTGAGAATCAAACCCTCAACTTTTTGATTATGGGAAGAAACTTCAATCAACTGAGCCACACCAGCCAGGCCTACCCCACATTTTCACTGACCAAGAAATGTGTTGTCGAGTTCAGTGGTTTCAAAACTCGAGTGTTCACCAGAATCACCTAGAGTGTTCGACACAGATGACTGGGCTCTATCTGAATTTCCAAGTCAGTAGGTCAGAGGAAGGGCCTGAGAATCTGCATATCTAACAAGTCCCCAGATGATGGTGCTGTGCTGTGCCCATACTTTAAGAACTACTGGTATGGTTCACTCACTTGAGCTGATAACTGGCAGGAGAAAGAATGCAGCACAAAATATTGGGAAAGGCACAGGACAGGAAGCCTGAAGAACTGGCTTCCTGGTTTGTTCTGTTACTAGCAGCTATCTGATCATGGCAAGATCATGGTTTTAGTTTACTCTCTTATAGTGGAGCTGGGATAATTAATATTGTTTACCCCATTGCTTGAGACTGTTATGAGGATCAAATGTAATCAAATGAAAACAAAGAGGATCAAATACATATGGAAGCAAACTGTAAAAAAACTTACTTTACAAATGTGCCTGGCACATGACAGGCATTCAATAAATATTTGCTGCATTTAATTATTATTTGGCTCAAAATTTCGATCTAAATCAAGTTTCTTGAGGAATGGACTGATTTTATTCTTCATTACAATGTCACTAATTGGAGAGAAAATTTTATGAGAATTACTCAGAAGTAGCACCAATTTTATCTTTAAGAGAAAAAGAGAAATTTATTTATGATTACCATTCTTGCTTCATTCATATGTGGACTCTACCATATTTCCTGCATATGTATAAGTATTTCCAAAAAAGAAATCAGAAACTTAGAATCCTCTGCTGAATAGCAGGAGATGGCCACTAACACAATTCTTTTGTTCAGAAAGAATTTACTAGCCGGTAATAAAAATAATTATTTCAAAAATAAACAATAAGCCTGATAAACCTTATAAAACATAGTTATCTGACCTTCCACTAGATTTATTTTTTCTTAATTATTTTACCTCCATATTTTATTTGTGTGATTAACCATCAATCAAAGTTTAAGATTCCCCTGTGGTCTCACAATCTGCAAATTAGGAAAATGAAATGTCCCCTTTACAACTGAGTTAGGATCCATAACCTTCTCCAGTATGTCTAATAAAAGGGAGTCATGGGTCACTAATGAAAAATGGGCTAGTGCGAGATAGCTTTAACCAGAGAAAGGACACAATAAAGCAAAATAAGTAAATAAATAAACAAACAAATATGTAAAACTCTAAAACTTCATAGAAATAAAAGATATAAATCTGTAAGCATCTTGCTGATACTAGTTATAGCTACATGCTATTATACACAAAAAACCACTCAGTTTTCCTACAGAAGAAATAGAGAAATGAAAAAGTGGCCTTTAAACATATTTTTGGCTAACATATCTAGAATTATAAAAATTAATTGATTAGATAGACTGCATTAGTTCTGCCTAAATATATTAATAAAAATATATAAATATTTCCACTTTAGATCTCTTTGCTTTCTATGTGAGACATATTTTAATTGCCTTAATAAAGAAGAAAAGCATGTGGACTAACCCACTGCCCTAAGGGGTAGAGAACCAGGACTTTATACATGTGATCTTCTGGCTTGTGAAAAGTCTACATATTCTTGCCAACAAACTCACAAAGACTGCAAATCAAAAGATGCTGAGATCCTTGGACAAAAGGAAGACAGAGGAGGAGAGAGGGTAAGAGAAATAGAAAAGGTAATAGAACCAAGCAGTGGGTTTGCTGCATGCTGACGGGCTCAGCAGA
The DNA here is from genome assembly GCA_004024845.1 of Tonatia bakeri. NCBI lineage: Eukaryota > Metazoa > Chordata > Mammalia > Chiroptera > Phyllostomidae > Tonatia > Tonatia bakeri. Next base: position 40,798 of record PVIA01010339.1, on the reverse strand, counting down.
CAGGGGTCAGCCCTCAGTGGGCGAATATCTAATACACTAAAACCACTAGCTTTCACAGAAATTTTCCTTGTAAGGAAATCAATGTAAGTAATTTTCCTTGTAAGGATATCAATGTAAGTAATTTTATGTACTCTTTAATACGCATATTTAAAATAGTACAGAACTCCTTTCCTTTCAGACTTTGAAATCTTTCTTACTCTTTCATCTATCACTCTTCATTTACACTTGTTTTTCAATTTCTTTGGTTTACAGAAGAATAGAAACACTTCTTGACAAGCTGTCAGAATACATGCTATCCTTTTTAAAAAAATATTTATAGTAATTCTTGGCAAAGACCAAGAATAAGAAGGAAAATTGTTATTCTGGCATTTCATTGGGACCTCAAGTTTTATTTTTTTAAAGGCATTCCAAGAATTACCAAGTGGCCCATTTCTTCAGACCATAAAGAGGAAGGTTGATGGTTCCATGCAAGCTTTGTTTAGTTGAGAGGGTCTAGCGAAATATGCATTATGTTACACGTGCTCAATTAATAACGTTTATTTTTTTTATTGCAAAACAAGACCAGGGAGTCGATTTGAAAGAGTCTCCTCTTAAACCAAATGTTCATTTTTCAAATGTACACTCTCCACATAGAAGAAAGGCCTGAGTTCATTTTACTTCTCACCATTGCAGACCTTCTCTGACTCTCCCAACTAAAGATGAAACAATATTTAAACTGCAAATAATCCAAGATGTCACACAATTGTTTCAGCAGTGCCCATCATTTTTCTTCACATAGAAAAGTTTTTTGACAACATACACTGTGATGTTTTTCATTTATTCATTCAACAAATATTTGCTAGAACCTAATATATACTGAGTTCTATGTGCTTGAGATGCAAAATCTCTAGTCTTGTGAAGCTTACATTTCTTTTGGGGGAGACAAATTAAACAAACAAATATGCAATACTTAAAAAGTGGTAAGTACTATGGAAAATGGAAAATTACAGCAAGTTACGGGGAGTCAGAAGTAAGGGATGGGCTTTCCATGCTACCAAGAGAAGGGCCTGTTCGGCGTTGTTCTCAGTTCCCATGTAACTTAAAGGGAAACTTTCACAATGTCCGGAGGTCTGGATGTCCTAAATGAAGGAGGAGGCTGTCCTCAAATTCCTTCTGCAGGAACCCACTTAAGTAGCACCAACATTGACTTCCAAATGGAGCAGGACATCTACAAAAGGAAAAGTGATGGCATCTACATCAATAAACCTGCAAAGAGCCTGGAAGAAGTTCTGCTGGCAGCTTGTCCCTTTGTTGTCATTGAGAACCCTGCTGATGTCAGTGTCACATCATCCAGAAACACTGGCCAGTGAGCTGTGCTGAAGTCTGCTGCTGCCACTGGAGGCACTCCCACTGCCGGCTGCTTCACTCCTGGCACTTTCACTAACCAGATCCAGGAGGCCTTCCTGGAGCCAAGACATCTGGTGGTTACTGATCCCAGGGCTGACCACCAGCTTCTCACAGAGGTGTCCAATGTTAACCTGCCAACCATTGCTCTGTGTAGTGCACTCTCCTCTGGGCTATGTGGACATTGTCATCCTTTGCAATGACAAGGCAGGTTACTCAGTGGGTCTGATGTGGTGGATGCTGACCTGGAAAATTCTGCACATGCGCAGTACCATCTCCCGTGAACACCCATGGGAGGTCCTGTCTGATCTCTACTGCTACAGAGATCCTGAAGAGATTGAGAAGGAAGAGCAGGCCACTGCTGAAAAGGCTGTGACCAAGGAGGAATTTCAGGGTGAACAGATGGCTCCAGCTCCCGAGTTCACTGCTGCACAGCCTGAGATCACTGACTGGTCTGAAGGCACAGGTGCCCTCTGTGCCTGTTCAGCAGTTCCCCACTGAAGACTGGAGCATTTAGCGTGCCACTGGAGACTGGTCTGCAGCCCCCACTGTACAGGCCACTGAATGGGTAGGAACAACCCCTGAACGATCTTAAGCTGTTTCCACAAACTCTTAACAGAATGGAAGTAAGAGTGATGGAAAATAAAGTTTCTAAAAGTTGAAAAAAAAAAGAAGGGATGGGGAGTTGCAATTTAAATAGAGTAACTGGGTTAACCTAATTAAAAGGAGACATTTGGACAATGACATGACAGAGGTGAAGGAATGGACCAGGGAAAGAAGGTGTGGGACCTAAGACACAGCCAGTGCAAAAGCCTAAGTCAGGGGCAATGCCTGGAGAATCTTGCTTTTACTCTGAGGGAAATGGGTTGTTATGAGAGGTGACATGATCTGACTTTTATTTTAAGAGGATCTTATGTTTTCTCCATTGAGAATAAAATGTAGCAGCCAAGGGGAAACAGAACAGGAGGAGGCTCTTATAATAATCCAGACAGTGGCTCAATCCTGTGTGGAATTGGTGGTGAGGATGAGAAGTAGATGGATTCTGAATATACTTTGAAGGTAGAATGAACTGGATTTCCTGACAGGTTAGATATGTCATATAGAAGAAAAAAAGGCTCAAGCAGAACTTCAAAAATTTAGTAGAAGCAACCAAAAGGATCAACTGAAATGAAGCAAGTCCAGTGCAGGGAGGAAAGCAGGCCAGTCTGAGATGTGATGGGTATGAAACATTTTTTTATTAGATCTGTCTAGTACCTAGAACACAAATGAATATATTGTAATTGCCCTGTTATCCAAGATACTCATGGAAATCCTTGAGAGCAAGAGGCTCATATACCTTATTCTAGTGCCCAATGGTGGGAAACTAAAAACTACTGGCTGAATGAATTAATGCAGTATGCTGAATAATGGCCCCCTGAAAGATGTCTCTGTCCTAATTCCTGGAGCCTGGGACTATGTAGCTTTATGGAGCAAAAGAGATTTTCAGATGTGATTAAATTAAGGATCTTGAGATGGCAAGATTATCCTGCATTATCTGAGTGGACCCAGTATAATCACAAGGGTCCTTATAAGAAAAAGGCAGGAGGGCCAGAGGCAGGGAGAGAGAATTATGAAGAAGATGCTACGCTGCTAGCTCTGAAAGTGAAGGGAAGTCCATGAGTTAATCAATGGAGGCAGCCTCTAGACAATGGAAAAGGAGAGGGAAAAGGTACTCCCCTGGAGTCTCCAGATAAAATGCAGACCAGATGATGCCTTATTTTAGGACTTCTGACCTCCAGAACTGTAAAAAAATACATTTGTGCTGTTTTAAGCCACCGAGTCTGTGGTAGTTTGCCACATTAGCCATAGGAAACTAATAAAATAAACAAACTCAAAAGTACATAGGTGCTGAGGCCATTTTATTCACTGCTGTTTGTCCAGTCCTTAGCAGTGCCTAGAGAGTAGGTTCTCAGTTGGATTAATTTTAATTTGCTGGTAATATTATGTAGTCACACCTCTATACCTTTGAACATGCAGGTCCTTCTGTCTAGAATGCTCTTTCACTTTCCTTCAGTCTGGCAAACCTCTCATTTTCCAAGAGCCATATCAAAACCCACTATCTCTGTGATGAATTCAACCACTTCCTTAGGCAGAGTTAGCCAGGGCCACTTTCGCTCTCTTATAGGATCTTGTAGCTGCATAAGCTCTAACACCCAACCATGCTGCAGTGTGAGGACGTGCTTATTGGTTCATCTTCCCACTAACCCAGTAACCACAGGATCCAGCTCATGGATCAGCTAGGTGTCTCCTAGTGTGCAAGTGCAGATAGTGCATGTCTGTCATGTACATGTTTGCTAAATGAATAAAAAAACAGTACTAACATTTGCCACTGCTTTTCACTTTTTCAAGGCACTCTGACTTATTATCTCATTTTATCTCAATACTAATCCTGAGAAGAGAGGGAATATTGTTTCTGTCAATGGGAAAAATGCTTGACTTGCTATGAGTGACATGTCATGTAATTTATGGCAGACTGAACTCCAGCCAAAGCTTCCAGACTCTTTGCCCAGTGCTCTTTCCACAGCTTGTGCACTTTCCATGGCCACAGAGTCTGACCGGGTAGCCAACATAAGCACCCCCTTTGTTGTATACATCTTGTGTTGGGGAAATTCAGGCCTTGGGTGGCATTATGGCCAAAAGCTGGAACAACTCCTCAACAATTGACTACTGTCCTTAGTTTTGATCATGACGCATAATCCCTGTCAAAAGAACAGTGTACAATACTAGCATTAAATTCAAAGAATTTTTTAAAACCACAACCCAAATCTGAGCAAGGTAATATTGCTAAATGTTAGTTTTAAAAGACGTGTTCGGAGCCATGATAACTAAATGAAGAAGTGGAGGTAAAGGCAATTCAGCTTCAGTAAGCCAATCTGCTCTATGGACCTGGCACTTCTTTGACTAACCTAGCAATTCTGGAGCCAGCTTCTGGCTGCAAATTTTTCAATTAGTTAGCAAGGAAGTGAAGAAGGCAGGCAAGTAGAGATGATGCTAGGAAATGTATTCAGAATCTTAGTGGATATAGCCCATGTCTCAGTTGCTAGATTTGTTTGTAACACTGTTTGTATGTGTTGTTTTTTTACAGAATGTCAACCATCTCAGCCAGTAATGTTTGTCTCATGTTTACTATGACAGCTTTCTACAAGCTCTAAGAAAGAATAAGAAACATACTCTTACCATACAATGCAGCAATTGCACTCTGTGGTATATATCCAAAGTAGTTGAAAACTAACATCCATCCTAAAACCTACACACAGATGTTTACAGCAGCTTTATTCATAATTGCCAAAACTTGGAAAGCAACCAAGAGATCCTTCAGTAGGTGAATGGGTAAACTGTGGTACATACAGACAATGGAATATTATTCAGTGCTAAAAAAATAAGCTATCAAGACATTATAATACAGGGAGGCAAATTAAATGCATATTACTAAGTGAAAATAGCCAATCTGAAAAGGCTGCATACTGTATGACTACAATTAACATTCTGGAAAAGGCAAAACTATGGAGACAACAAAAAATTAGTGGTTGCAGGGGTAGGGATGAAGATGTAGAGCACAGGAGATTTTTAGGGCTCTGAAAATACTCAATATGATTTATTATTATTAGTTTTTCAACATTAAAAAAGAAAAACACAGTTGATCTTATAAATTATGCTTTTACCAACCTGATTTCTACCACCCTGCTTTCTGCTACCCTGCCTTGTCTAGGGAAGGAAACCGACCCAGGCAAGTAAGGGGAATTTCTGTAGATTCCAGGTGACTCCCAAGCTATGCTGACCCAGACACTGGGCAGTTAAATGAGTTTACTCTATTCTGTAAAACCCAAAAGACAGTAGAGTTCTATTAGAATTATGAGCCTAATATAATATCTAAAGCTAAATTAAACCATCTATGTGTTTTTTTTAAATGCATTAGATGTATTCACACATACTAGAGTAGATTAGTCTTAGAAATTTGTGGTTCCATGCAAATGTACAATATAATCTGAAAATAATATTGGTATGATATTATAATGATGGATACAATATGTTGCTACATATTAGTCCAAATCCATGAAAGGTACACTACCTAGGGTGAACTCTAAGATAAACTATGGACTTTGGGTCATTATGATGTGTCAAAGTAGGTCCATCCTTGGTTAAAAAAAAGTCCCATTCTGGTGAGTGATGTTGATAATGGTGAAGGCGATGCATCTAAGGGGGCAGGGGGCATAGGGGAAGCCTTTATACTACCCTCTCAATTTCATTCTAAACCTAAAACTGCTTAAAAAACAAAGTCTTTAATTTTTTAAGAAGAATAAGGAATGAAGGAAGGTTAATGGCATTGATCCTTTTGATCCTCTTATATGAATTACTTAAAATGCAGGTAATGGCAATTACTGGCTATTTCTGCCAATTCTTCAGAGATAACATTGGCATGCTTCTTCTTGTTCAAAAATTGATACAACAATACTATCAATTTCCAACAAACAGTATAAGACACATCTTTGTACCAGCACTAAGATGCCAGCTAGAAAAATGGAGGATTCTCAGCTGTCAAAAACACAGTAAACAAATGTGTTAAAAATTTGTTGGCTAAATACTTCAAGTAGTTAATGAGTAGTTAAGGGAGAAATAAAAACATTTTATCAGACTGTAATAATACATGAAAAAAAGAAAAACTAGAAAATAATTTTGTGTTTAGGTCTAGAGATAAAATAGTAAAACACACACACACACACACACACACACACACACACACGAGGCCTCTCCAGAAAAAATTCAACCATTGCTAGTATAACAAGAACAGTTTGTGCATCAGTGATGTAACCTGGCAGCCAAGGAGAGTGGACTGGAATGACCACGGGTGAACAATGAGAACTTCACTGTACTAGTTAGCTGGGGCGGTAGGGACCATCGAGGGAGTATGTGTACCGTGTAGCCCCATCACATTCAAAATGAGTGAGCAAGTAGAGCAACAAATATGCATCAGATATTGTGTAGCTTGAACATTCCTCTGTGGAAACTATTTGGATAATTCAGAAGGGCGCAGCTATGGGCAACTGGTGATTGGCAGCTTCATCACAACGCTCCCACTCATGCATCATGTCTTATGCAGAGATTTTTGTGAAACATCAAATCGCCCAGGTGTCTCAGTCCCTCTACAGCCCAGATATAGTGCCCTGCAACTTCTGGCTTTTTCTAAAACTAAAATCACCTTGGAAAGGGAAGAGATTTCAGACTGTCAATGAGATTCAGGAAAATACAGTAAGCAGGCTGATGGTAACTGGGAGAAGTGTGTGTGGTCCCAAGATGCCTATTTTGAAGGGGACTGAGACACTACTGTCCCATGTACAATGTTTCTTGTATTTTGTATCTTCTTCAATATATGTCTCCATTTTTCATATTACATGTCTGGATACCTTCTAGACAGACAACATATTATTATATATTATATACACATTATATATGATATTAACATAATCTTAAAGAAATCTTTCCTGAGGTATCCATAAGTAGGCCCAGTCCCAACCGGAAGCAAGAGTATAAATGGAGGCTTCCTTTTCTTCCCACCCCATTTCAGTCCTGCACCATGAGGGGCCTTTCACTCCTGTGTATAGAATCCCAGCTTAAAGGTCCAATCTTTGTCTTCCAAACCTACCTCCATTCCCCACAAACACGCAGCTATCTCCTAGCTACTCCTCAGTCTAATGGAAATGCACAGTTGTAGCAATTAGTCCTCAAAGACCCATACATGTCTTGTTTACAGGCTGTAGCTCTTTGAACAGGGAATTCTAGGGTCTCTGTTTCCTGGAGTGATGTCTTGAACCTTGCTTCCCAAGGTATGCCCTGATGATCAGCAGCATTATTATCATCTAGGAGCTTATCAGAAGCAGTCTTAGGTACCATGCAGTTGATTCAGATGTACAGTAAACTATGCAAAATAAACATGTACTTTCAATCCCTCATCCCTTGCAGAACAGCCAGACTCAAGAAGCAGAGCAGAACCCACTAACCATGGGCCCAGGGCAGGAATGCTGGCTGCCCAAGCCTAAGAGCCATTTGCTCAAGGAGGCTTTTCTCGGGATAACATGAACAATCTGTACATGCCATTTCTTAGGCTTTGGAAATATAATAGACTGCTCAAAAAACGGGATAGTGGGCAAGTTCAGTGTTATTTACTACTTAGGGGAAAGAGGGTGGGTATATGTTGATAGTTGATCCTTGACCTGTTGTTCTAACCTACATTTAATTGCTGGAGGGTTCACTGCATTGGCATCTGAGCAATGCCAGTCAGTCACATATATTGACTATGTGTAGAAACACTATAATTCTCTTCTAAATTAGACTATCCAGAGAACTAGACAGTTTATTTAGTTTTAATTACCTGAAATGCTTTTGGTTTCCATCTTTGCTGAAAATCCTTCTAAAATTTATTAGTCTACTTTCCTGAACAAATAGGCATCCTGTCCTGAGTGTGGTCTTTGATGGAGTGGAAAGATCTTACAGAGGCTTGAAGTCATCATCCTGCAGAGCTGTAGTCAGTGACTAGACCTGCAGATAGGCTGGTCTAAGCAGTTAGGCTGATTCTGAGCAAATGACCTGCCTGAACGCTGGCTTTGAAACATAACTGTTCTGTGAGCTGGGACAGGTCACATACCTGGGCCTTAGTTCTCATCGCTGATGTGACGTGCTGCACTGGACATCTTTTCTGTATCTAATTGCCAGTACTTCCATAGAAACACTGGAGTCGATTGACGAATCCTTCTTTCTCTGAGGGGAAAGAAGCTAAGACTGTGACAGGACTGGCCTCTAAAGAGTGACTAGTGTCACTTTTCATCCTTAGGTCTCATGTGGGTTTAACATAGTTGAGAACTTTATTGAGAGCCTACACCCAGAGATCCATTCTGAACTTGGAAAAAAAATACCTAAGGAAGGAAAGAAGGAAGGTTCAGGGCAGGAGCTGCCTCCCAGGGTGGTGGTGTTAAGAGTACCTGCTGTGAACACAGCCCTCGGCAAGGCAGTACTGAGGAGAGAAAAACAGAAGATAATCCTTGTTACCAACATCCCTCCATACTTGGTGAAGCTAAAGACCTTTTGGCAGATATTTGATACTGGTTTCTCTCCTTCGTGTAGGTTCTCAGTTTGTCTTTACAATCCAGTGTCCATCGCATCCGCTTTTCTATACATTTCTTAATTCAATATCCTTTAATACTAAGTTTAAGTCTCTCCCTGCATCCTTTCTTGTGGTGACTCATTCTAAATCCTTTAACCTTTCTTGTAACAGTCTAATTTTCTAGTTGTTAAAAATACATGCCATAGTCTCAGTCTTTAAAAGAAAAAATATATTCTATGAGTCAATATTGATAACTTGCTAACTTTATACAACAGGAACTGGTATTTTTAGGCTTTTTACCTATATACTGAGCCCTGATCTAAGTATTTTAAATTATCTCAATCCTCACAAACACATTATAAAGGAAAGTATTATAATCTCTATTTTACTAATGAAGAAACTGAGGCTCCTAGAAATTAAATAACTAGTCTGAGGTTATACAAGTAGTAGCAAATAGTAGAGATAAGTTTGAACTAAGGCCTATCGATGTTTGAAGTCATTTTATCTCTATTTCATCTCTGCCATGCCTATCTAAGTGAATTTTAGAAACAAATCCAGCCTTTAGATAATGGGACTATGTAACTGTCTCAAATTTATTATAAAATTGGATAAAGCTGTCAAAAAACCACAACTATTTCAGTGCTCTTGACCAAAGACATACAACAATCTGAGCACTTATTCCTAATAATTTACTGAACTTGTGGTCAGAATAGTGAGTCAGTGGCAGTGCTGTTGCCTGGATTTGCTTGCTTCTATCCCATGCCCCCCACTCCCCACCCTGCCTCTGTTGCAGTGGTAAGTCATTCACCCAAGACAAGAAATGCTGTGAAAATCATCAGCTTCACCGCACCTGCCCAAGTGGGCTCACTTGTTTGGGGCATTCACAGATGAAGTGGAAGTTCTTACCGGAATGCAAGCAAGCATACTAGCAGTTTGGAAAGCCTAAGGCGGAAGTCCTAGTTGGGAAAAAGAACTGGTGGACTAATCAGGACTTAACTAGGAGTTCTGTAGGAGAACCAGACATAGTGGGACTAGAAAAAGCTCTTCATATATACTGGGTTGATGGAGACGGTATAAATGCTCAACAGAAACTAGAGGGGCCCAAGCCACCCCCATACCTATGTACAGTGGAGCTTGTATACCCACACAGGAGACACAAGGAAGTCCAGAAGACTGTACAAGCTGGGGGAAGACTTGAAAAATAGTATGAAGCTTGAATGTATTTCCCAGGCACAGATAAATTCATCAGCAGAGAGTAGACACTGTATTGGCTGGAGGCGTTTGAGCACAGCTGACCAGCCATTGGCTGACTCCTGAGCTGAAGAGACACAAGAACGAACCCTCAGAAGCTAGGCTAAAAAAAAATTAATTAAAAGAAACTGAATGGAGACAATAGCAGTAACACTTTGCAGAGGAGACAGTTCACAGATTAGTACAAATAAGTCAATGAACAAATAATCAACAATGACAAATCCTCCAGGGGGAAGAAAGGCAGAATCCAGGGTTGCTACTACATATCTTAAATATCAATATTTATCAAAAAAAGTTACAAGGCAAGAAAAAAAAAGAAAGTATCATCCATACATGGGGAGAGGGGAGCTACCAATAGGAAATGGCCCTGATTGGTTCTAAAAGTTGGACGTAGCAGGCAATGATTTCAAAGCAGCTATTATAAATATGTTCAAAAACTAAAAAAATCCCACCATGTTTAATATGTTAAAGAAAAGCATTATGAAAATTTATCAAGCAACAAATAAGCTCAATAATAGAAGTTATAAGAAATGAATAAAAATCGGAGTTCGAATGTTTAATATCTGAAATGAAAATTTCACTAGATGTACTCATTGCCAATTTGAGAAGAGAGAATCAGTAAAACAGATAAACAGAAATTATGCAACCTAAAAAACATACATACAGAAAGAATGATGAAGAAAAATAAGTAGAGTCTCAGAGAACTGTGGGACAATATCAAGCATACCAATATAAGTGCAATGATAATCCCCCAAAAAAGAGAAGAGAAGGGAAAAGAGGCAGAAAAAACATTTGAAGAAATAATAGCTGAAAACTTCCCAACTTGGATGCAACATATTAATATACACATTCAAAAAGCCCAATGAATCATAAACAGGATAAACACAAAGGTCTATATCTAAGCACATGATGGTCAAACTGTTGAAAATCAAAAGCAAAGATCTTGAAAGCAGCATCAGAAAAATGACTCATCATCTACAGTGAAACAAAAACTCAGATAATTTATGATTTCTCATCAGAAACAGTGGAGGCCTAGACTATGGTTGCCAAAGGGAAGAGGGGTTGGGAGACTGGGTGACAGAGGTGAAGGGATTAAGGAGTACAAATTGGTAGTTACAAAATAGTCATGGAAATGTAAAGTACAGCACAGAGAATATAGTCAGTGACAATGTCATACTATGTATGGTACTAGATGAGTACTGGAAATATCTACTACAGCATGGGCCCTGCTTCCCCCACTAGGTCAGTGTTCTAGAAACCCATCTGTATCAATGTATCAACTGGCATTGTTGTGAGAGGCTGCATTCTGCTTTGGTGAATTTGTTTTGAAGACTCTTTAATGTGTTTGCTCATTTCATGATGGGTGATTTACAAGCACACCTGCCCAACTGCAATAAGTGTTCATCAGTTTTTGACCATAAAACGGCATGACCCCCATGTCCCACCTTCTCTATTCACGTGATCTCACACCAAGCATCTTTTTTTTTTTGTTTTCCTGGATGAAAAAATACTCAAAGGAAAGTACTTTGCTGATGTGAAAGAGGTGAAACAAAAGATGGCAGAAGCACTAAAAGGCATCAAAGTTGATGAGTTCAAAACCTGTTTTAAGCAGTGGAAAAAAGGTCTCAATACATGTATTGCATCAAATAGAGAGTGCTTTGAAGGTCGCTGAGGTTTAAATGTGTAAGACTAAATGCACAATGTTTTATGAATAAATTCCAGAGTTTTTGGGAGGTCCCCCCTCATATAATTGTGTAACCATTATGCTGTATACCTGAAGCTAATAAAACATAATATTGAATGTAAACTGTAACTTTAAAATTTTTAAAACAAGCAATGTTTTAAACATTCATTAAATGAATGCAGGGAATGACAATCAAACTTCTGAAAACACAAAAATTTGTCAACCAAGAGAATATCCCACAAACTATCCTTTGAAATAAAAAGCATCCCCAAAAAAGATAATTTCTAGGTAAAGAAAGATATTATGAAGCAATAACATAATATTACATGGAGGATTTATAATATATAATTATAATCTAAATGATAATAGCACAAAGGAAGAGGAGGAAAAGGAGATATATTGAAGTAAAGTTTGTATATTTTGCTAAAAGTATTTTTCTGAAGTACAGCATGATAAGATGCATATATCTTATGCATTAAGAAAATAATTCAAGAAAAGGGTGTAAAAACTTTAATGCAGGAACTGAAATGGTACTTTAAAAATTATTTAACATAAAAATCAGTAAAAGAAAATCAGTGAAACAAACAAGAAATTAAGCAAATAGAAAAGAAATTGCAAAGTGTCATACATAAACCCAACCAAGTCAATAATATTAATATTAAAATTTATGGAATACAACTGAAAAGCAGAAAAATTTGGAAGATTTATACTACCTAATTTCAAAAGTTATTACAAGCTACAAACACGCTAAATGAAAAAAACCCAACACAAAAGATCCCAAATTGAATCATTCCATTAATATGAAATGTCCAGTAAAGGTAAAGTCATAGAGAAAGAAAACAGATCAGTGGTTTTAACCCCTCAAGAATATTTCAGGGGAAGTGATGAGAGTGTTCAAAACTAGATTGTGGGGGCAGTTGCTATATTATTTTCCTATGATATGCAACAAGTTACCACAAATTTAGACTTAAAACAACACATACATTATCTCACAGTTTGTCACAGGTCAGAAGTCTGGTCACGGCTGAGCTGAGCCTATCAAGGTGTCGGTCAAACTGCTTTCTTATCTGGAGCTCAGGGGTCCCCTTACAAGCTCGCTCAGGTTATTGGCAGAACTGAATTCCTTTTGATTGAAGGACCACAAGGAACTTCTCCATAAGTAATTCATAAGGTGGATAAAAACTTCTTCAAGGCCTGTGGGAAAGTGTCTCTTATGTGACTATCCTTTCTTTCTTTTCTTTTCTTTTCTTTTCTTTTTTTTTTGAGGCTTTACAGCTGATTAAGTCAGGCTAGCCAGGATATCTCCCTTGCCACTGACTCTTAATTGACTGGCTTGGGACCTTAATTACACATGCAAACTCCCGTCACCTTTGCCATATACTATGTAACCTAATTATGGGAGTGCCATCCCATCATATTCACAGGTCTGCCCACACTTTAAAGGAAAGTTTTATACAGGGCTCACATACCAGGGAAGAGAACTTTAGAGGCCATCTTAGAAATGTGTTTACCACAGTTGCACGATTTTTAAAGATTCCATTTTAAAATTTATTTTAAAAATCACTAAGTTGCATACTTAACATGGGTAGCTTAGATAACATATAAAATAATGCTGGTGGTATGCAACCGAGTGGCCAGCGGCCTGCAGAACATGCCCAAGCTTTGCTGTGACTGCTGCAGTACACACCTCACCCAGGACTCTCCATCTGAGAAAGACAGACCAGTTTTATGCTACTGTTACAGGGTGCAGCCACGAGGGGGGACCCCAAATGGGCATTTGGAATGGGGTCCAGAACTCAGGGTGTTCAGAAAATATTGGGATGTCCTCACCCCCTCCACCACAAGGTGTGGGTTGGGGGAAGGGACAAATGGAGCAGGGCCATTGAGAGCTGTTTCGCATAGCAACAGCCTTGCAGCTAACTTCTGGTGTGGTCATTTAACATATCTATAACTTTTGACTGGTTACATAGATATGTTAAATAACTGTGGCCATGCTCTGAGCCAGGGGAATGGAAGTAAATTCCCCACCAAGATGTAACTGGCGGGGGCGGGAGCAGGCCCCCCCGAGTTACAGCACATGCATGGGAGCTTGGAGATGATTGCCTCCATGACATGGGGCCACACCTGCCCAGACCCACGATGGCAGCCAAAAAACCTGGAAAGAATGGGAGATTGAGGGTAAGTGTGGCCGAGTGTGGGAGGAGTTGGAAATGGGGCTGCAGAGGAAGATTGGCGCGGGGATTTAAACCCAGACACGGCAGCCATTGAAGAGAGAACCACGTGGATTTGGCTGAGTGAGAACTCCCATGGCCCTGGGGGAGAGAGGACCACGCATTTTTGCCAGAGTGGTGACCCCTGCAGCATTAATAGGGGGAACCACCACCTGGCTTTAGCAGAGATCCCAGGACACAGCTGATGGTGCTGGGAACTGAGGGAGGCCTACCAGCTGAGACAGATTACTGGGAAGAACTGGTGGCTGCCTGAGCCTGGACTTCTATTTCTTTTCCTGAGATATGGTACCCCAGACTGGGCAAAGAGGGAAAGAAGGACTGTGTGTGTTTGTGGGCATTTTAAGGGACTTTGGGATTTTGATGAAGACATTGGGTCACTATTTTAAGTTTGTATAGCATTAAATAAACATTTTCTTCCCTTTTTACGAAATCTCTGGCATTGAGAGACATCTTTCCTATAGGCGGCAGACATAACGAACCTAGGGGTGCTTCTGGTAATAGTATATCGTCCCAGGCCCCCCTTGTTGTTCTGTAACACTACCTGTTCTGCTTCACCAGGAGACTGTGGTGCTGTGACTCTGAGTGTTCTCTAACAGTGTGACAAGGAGACTCACTCCCTCTTCCTATCAAAGAAAGAGTAGCTTCCGAGGGGAGTAGTGGGACAAGAAAATTTCATTTGTATTGTGAAATGTGACAATAAAATTGTAAACTCTGCCAGCTAAATAAATAAATAAATAAATAAATAAATAAATAAATAAATAAAAATAATGCCAAGAAAAACAGAAAGTTGCCAGTGTATCAGAATTCCATTTTTTATTTGGGCTACATTTTTTTTTCCATTAAATGAACTAACCCTGTAGGAAATGATTCAACAAAGAATTTTTCTACATTTATCTGACCATGCCTTTTTATAATTTGTTACACCAATTAATTCGCAAGTAACCACTTGCCAGAAACACAGTAGTCAACTTTTTCACTCGTTGGGTTTTCTTCCTCTGTCAGCGTTCTCAGTAAGGAATGGAAGCTCACTTAAACTCAAAGAGTTCAGATTTTCAAAGAGAATGCGGTTACCTCCCCACAAGTTTCCACTCTCTGGTTTCTCCACCAGGGAGTGGCTCCATTTTCAGCTTCTCTCAAACAAAGAACAAACAACAATGTTTAGTCACATGAAGCCTCCATTTTGCCAACTGCATGGTTCCTAAAATTTCATTCACCTGCAGATCAGGAACTGTGAATCCTGGAACTCTTCATGACGTCTTGGGACTGTCTTTGAAGTTTAGCTACTCATGGTATTTTGCGTGGGCTGAACTGATGCCTAAAAATAAATATTTCCTAACTTCAATCTATTCTGAGAAACTTCAGCCTTTAAATAAGAGCTTGCTATATGGGAAACACAGAAGGCCTGTGTTTTCTACTCAGGTGCTATCTCGACACCGTGATGCATTACAAATTCCCTAAGGGGATGCCCAACAATGTCAACTGGATGGTTATCTGGCAGGTTTGTTGTTCTCAAGTTGAAACTTAACTGTTACCATGGCAATGAGACACAAAAGAAGTTGTCCATCCTGGAAAATAAAAACTGTTTAGAATTCTCATTCAAGGATTTCACATTAAACATGAGACTCCTCTGCATAATTTGTGTTTTTATAAAAATAAAAATCTTTCCTAAGAATATGCTAAAGTTATCTGGCTACATAACATATGGACCACCAATGTATAAGCAAATTTAAAAACTAATAATTTACATATATTTTTAATTTGGGTAATTTGGCTTCTGCAATCCTATTGACAAAAATGGCCACAATATCAAGTCATTTGGAGAATCTTAAAAGGCTTATTCAATTAGACAAGGATGCAGTCCCATCACTTGAATGTGCTACAAGGTTAGACTGCCTGTATTCCCCAACTAACATCTTCAAGACATGGACTGATACTCTTCATTTCACAATGTTTCTAAGGGAACTGGAAGTTTCTCTTTGAAGTTTGGGACATAATCTACAACTTGCAACATGTAAAAACTAAAATTCAATTTCTTGTCATTTCTCATGGCAGGATAACCTATAGCTCATAGGAGTTAAGACTAAGGAATGGAGGTCAAACTCCTTGGGTTCTGCAATTTAATAGTTGTGCTATTTTTATCCTTTACTTAAACTCTCTAAGCCTCAGTTTTCTCATCTTTAAAAAGGGTAGAATAGCATGAAACGGGGGTTGGCAAACTATGACCTGTGGGCCAAATGTGGCCCACTGCCTATTTTTGTAAAGAAAGTTTATGGGAACATGGAAATGTCCATTCATTTACACATTTTCTATGACTGTTTTGAGAGAAGATGCATGACCTACAAAGTCTAAAATATTTACTATCTGGCTCTTTAAAGAAAAAATATGCTGGCCCCTGACATAAAGGGTCATAATGCAGATTAAACAAGATAATTCATGTAAGGTATTCATATACTTAAGCAACCAATAAACATGGATTATTGTAATTTATTAATAGTAAAAAGTTGTAAAAATCCTTGTGATCTTATTCAGAGAGGCATCTTATATATTCGGCTTCAGGGGCAGACTGCCCATGAAGTAACGCCTTGGGATCAGTAGGCTCAGCCCCCTTTTTTGACGGAGGTGACCGAGGTGGTGTGATGGCAGGATGAGATGTGCAGCTGTCAGGGCAGGGCAGTGAGCCCGGTGGGCCACAGACAGCAGCTGCCACAAGCCATCCATTTCAAGAAACTGATACTCTGCTGTTCCTTGATGGAGGATATCTTGGTCACAGGTGTGTGACACATGCACGTTTATCATTAGCCCCACTTCTGACTGTAGAGGAGATTGGAGCAGGACTGGAAAGGGCTGAAATTATGCTCAGAAGATGACCAGAGCACAGCATATTTCCATTTTCCCTAGAAATAACTGCTTTTCCAAGATGTTTCTACTTGTCCAGGATAGGAAATAAGAAAAGTGTGGTCTTGTACACAAAAATTTTAAATGTGAGTTTAATGTAACAAAATCCAGGCTAACAATTTAAAATAATAAAATGACCTGGCCCACGGGCTCAGTTGGTTGAAATCATTCACCAAATTGTTGCGGGTTTAATTCTCAGTCAGGGCACAAACCTAGGGTGCAGGTTTGATGCTCAACTGTGGTGCATACAGGAGGCAACTGATTGATGTTTCTCTCTCACATTGATGTCTCTCCCCCTCTCTCTTTCTCTCTCCCTCCCTCTCTCTCTCTAAATCTTCAGATGAGGATTATAAATAAATAATAAGATACAAAGCTGGTAATTTATCCTAGAAGTAGCACTGCTAGCTCCATATTAGTACATTCGCAAATAAATTTTGTCAACACCAAATGTCACAATGGTTTCCATAAATCTTTCAAGACATCTTCACAAAATTGTCTTTCAAGGCAGATATTAAAATATGTAAAGAATTTACACTGAGCTGATGATATTTGGAAACAAATCACTGGCTATACTCTGCTCTTGTCTAGGGCCTTGGACATTTCACTCCACCAGTTTGAATCTCACTGCCTTGCATGGGGAAGAGAAGGTGTAAGAACCTGCAAAATTAAAACAGCCCTGATTGTAAATTATTTCCTGCTGGATGATGGTGGGTTTTTGTTAGTTCCTCCTGACTTGAGTACACAACAGGGGGAAAAGACTACTACCAGGAGGAAACCCCAAATTAGCCAATGGTTTATAGATTAAAATGGAATTAATAAATCATACAACTCAGAGGCATAAATTGCTCAGGGCTCATTCCAAAAACCTTCCTACCAAGTCATCTCATTGTTTTTATTGAAAACAACAGGGCCCTTCTTTGGACGTGCAACTCATTAAATGCCATACATAAGACATCGATAGGTAGGGTCACTGCCATAAAGGAGCTTACCACCTAAGACAGACAAGACTGTCATTGGTGAAAATGAAGAAGAAACATTCACATCAAGTGGGCAGACATCACTAAGGATCAGCTAAAATGCTTTTAGAGTTTTTAATTCATTCAAACTAATATTCGAGTTGATTAAAAGTTCTTGGCAATCTGCTTCTTCAAATGACAGAGGCGCTGCCTGATTACACTTAACCGCAGAATTCCCCACAATGTTATCCTTCACCCTGTTCCACTGAAGTGAAGTCTGGTGGCTCGTCCTCAGCATGGGGCAGTATCAGCAACCTACCATGGTCTAAGTG
The DNA here is from genome assembly GCA_004024845.1 of Tonatia bakeri. NCBI lineage: Eukaryota > Metazoa > Chordata > Mammalia > Chiroptera > Phyllostomidae > Tonatia > Tonatia bakeri. Next base: position 22,931 of record PVIA01010339.1, on the reverse strand, counting down.
TAAAGACAACTTCTGCTTGGCAAGGAGCAGCAAAGTCATCTACAAAGACTTGAACAAAATGTACCCCTTGAAGTTCCCAACTGATGAGAAAATCAGTCAAGTTAGAGTCAACTTGATTATAACCAAAAAGAGTAATCACCTGATTAAACTACTAACTTCATATATTGTCCAGTTAGGAAAATGAATACCTTCCCCACCATTCCCAGTATTTATGTGATTTAATTCAAAGTACGGAGACTTCCTAAATAAATGATTTATATACATATACTCCTTTGGTGCACAAAGTAGACAGCGCAGTAGATATAAATGCACAGACATACGGCACAGTTCTGGAGGCTGGAAGTCCAAAATTAAGGTGTCAGCAGGGTTACTTCCTTCGGAGGGCTGTGAGGGAGGATCTGCTCCGTGCCTGTCCCTGGCTTCTGGTGGTTTGCTGGCAATCTTCGGTATTCCTTGTTTTGTAATCTCTGCCTTCATCTCCACATGGCTTTCTCCCACTCTGCCTATCTCCAAATTTCCTCTTTTTTATGAAGACACTAGTTATACTGAATTAGGGTCCACTCTAATGACCTCATTTTAATTGTAAAGGCCTTATCTCCAATTAAGGTCATATTCTGAGGTACTAGGGTTTAGAATTTCAACATAAATTTGAGGGGACACTGTCCACCTATAACACATGTCAGTTTCTAAAGTTATGTGTCTATACCCAGGAATCAGCACCAGAAGGGCCCCATTTGCTTGTGGGTAGTGGGGGAAGTGACTGAAAGCCAGACAAGCACCGAGCAAGCAGCATTATTGCCTCTTAAACCTCTCCCCCTCATACAGAGCCACAAGTCAGTGATGTGGGTTGCCGCGCCCCAATGGATACCTAAGGCTCCACCCCTTACTATGTAACAGGCATAGACAAAAAAATATGGTCCAAATGAAAGGACAGATCAAAGGTCCAAAAATAGAACTAAGTGATGAAGAGATAGCCAACATATAAGGTGCACAGTTCAAAACACTGGTAATCAGGATGCTCACAGAAATAGTTGAATATGGTCGCAAAAGAGAGGAAGAAATGAAAGCTATGCAAAGTGTAAGAAAGGAAAATGTACAGGGAACTAACAGTGAAGGGAAGGAAACTGGGACTCAAATCAACAAGTTTGGACCAGAAAGAAGAAATAAACATCCAACCAGAACAGAATGAAGAAGAAACAAAAGTTCGAAAAATGATGAGAGGATTAGGAGCCACCAGGACAACTTTAAACATTCCAATACCCGAATCATAGGGATGCCAGAAGGAGAAGAGAAGAGCAAGAAATCAAACACTTATTTGAACAAATAATGAAGGAGAACTTCCCCAATCTGGCAAAGGAAATAGACTTCCAGGAAGTCCAGGAAGCTCACAGAATCCCAAAGAAGTTGGACCCAAGGAAGCACACACCAAGGCACATACCCAAGGTTAAAGAGAAGGAGAAAATCTTAAAAGCAGCAAGACAAAAGGAGACAGTTACTTACAAAGGAGTTCCTATAAGGCTATCAGCTGATTTCTCAAAAGAAAGCTTACAGGCAAGAAGGGGCTGGAAAGAAGTATCTGAAGTCATGAAAGGCAAGGACCTACATCCAAGATTACTCTGTCCAGCAAAGCTTTCATTTAGAATGGAAGGGCAGATAAAGTGCTTTTCAGATAAGGTCAAGTTCAAGGAGTTCATCATCACGAGGCCCTTATTATATGAAATGTTAAAGGGACTTATCTAAGAAAAAGAAGATGATCAAAACTATGAACAGTAAAATGACAACAAACTTACAACTATCAACAACTAAACCTAAAAAAACAAAACAAAAACAAACTAAGAAAACAACTAGAGCAGGAACAGAATCACAGAAATGGAGATCACATGGAGGGTTATCAGTGTGGAGTTGGAAGGGGAAGAATGGGGCAAAAGGTACAGGGAATAAGAAGCATAAATGGTAGGTACAAAATAGACAGTGGGAGGTTGAGAACAGTATGGGAAATGGAGAAACCAAAGAACTTATATGTATGACTCATGGACATGAACTAAGGGGGGCAATGCGGGTGAGAGGGGGTACAGGGCAAAGAGGATAAAAATAATAAATTAAAAATTAAAAGTAAAGGGGAGAAAAAATGGGACAACTATAATAGCATAATCAATAAAATATATTAAATAAATATATAAATAGTACAATTAAAACTCAAAAAAAGAATTTAACTCTTTATTCTAAAACTTTAGATTTGACTCTTATTAAGTTCTCATTGCATTTCTTTTCAATGTAAATGTATTATCATATTTCATTTTGAAGAATGGCTTATAAGTTATTTCCATTTTATGATGTCAAGTCACTTCAATGACCTAACATACCACAAAAAATTCCTTTTAAAATATTTAGCATCGAACACTCTGAGGTGGAGGCTATTCTCCATTACCCAACCAATTACCACTTTTTCCCTTTATTCTCTTTCTTTCAGATTTTAAGTTATTGCCTCTACAGTGCTCTGTTCTTTACTCTCTTCTCATTATTTAAAATTCCTTTCACTTCTTCTGCCTTCTGCAGGGGACACTTCTCCAGGATGTCACAATTCTCATTACGCACCTGAGTCTCCCCTCCATCTGAATCCTTCACACTCTCTTATCTCTACTCTTCCAATCCCAGTCCTACCAATCAATCTGACTATGAACTCACTCCCTGCTGTTTAATGAGTCCCTCTATAGTTCTGGGACAGCAATAAACCTTTGATATATTTTACCTTCCACTTAATTTGCCACAAGGTAACTGTTACTAGAAATATATATATATAGTAATGGAGGTTTTAAAACCCTATTCCAACTATTTAATAAAATGCAAGTTATCTTAAAATTTGTGAGACATACAAAGCATATATCACAATTTATGTAAAGAAAATATGTAACAGAAGTTAATGTCATCAATTCTGAAGTAAGTTTGCTTTTGTTTATATTACATAATTAATAGTATTAATTATCTCTGAATTTCTACTTTACTAATTTGTTCACGTAGAAATTTCTTGCCATTATTTCTCCGAAAGTAGAAATAGTCAGTTGAATGCATTAAGTGTATATAAAAATGGCTTTAGCTATCATGTCACTTACGTCAGCACAAAAGGCTATTGCCATCAGATCCTGCAAGTGGACAAAGATGCCAAAGCAAAATTTTCCAATTGTAGTTTTATGGAACCCCAGGAAGTATTTCAAATTACCCCAAACTATTTTTTAGTTCTCTTGCATTCCAGTAGCCTTGACTTCCCAGTAGCTACTTATTATTCTCGTTATACACTCAGCTAACTTCTCTTTCTGAAATGTTTTAAATCAGATACTGCCTATCAACGTGAATGGGGAACCATATGCCATATTAAAAACTTTAATAACAAATATGATAGTGATGGATTCCCACTAGAATCAGAAAGCTGAAATCACTGTTCCTAAATGTATTCATGTAAGAGAAAACACTGGTTAGTCAATGTTTATGATAGATTTATCTTGTCACATATCAAAACAATCTGTGATCAATATCATACCACCACAGTGAGATTTTACAGGAGAAGTTGATTGGGCATTTCTGTGTTTATTCAACTAGATACTAGAGGCGAAAGCACCAGAACAGTCAGAAGAAGATTTGCAATGTAATTAGGAGAGACAAGTGCATCTGAGTGTATGCCAGATGCAGGGGCCTCCCCTTATTCACACAGTCCAATGTCTTAATGCAGTGTACGGCATCAAACTCCACTTCCTACAATTTTAAAACTTCTGCCAGTTAACTAGATGTTTACCGAGTGCCTTGCTTGGGCACTCAACATTTCGGGAACACCATCCAGCTCTATGTACGTTGTTCCAACACCATCTGTCACTTAAGCTTCCACAGATTCACAAATTTCAATTTGAACTAATCTACTCGGCACCCAAACTAAAGCTATAATTCAAATTTCGACATGAAGCTTGAATTCCTTTTCAGTGTTCTTCAACTTTGACCCAGCTCCCCCTCCTTCCTTCACTGAAAAGGGCCAAGACAACAGCCCAGCAAGTGGGGCAGGCAAAACAGGCCTCCTTTGTTCACTTTTGTCCTTTCAGCGCTCTATTGAGGTGAGGCACTGAAAAGCTCACAGGCTTTGGAAGGCAGCGGCACACCAGCTCACAAGCCGCCTCCCTCAAAGACCAAAAAACTGGAGGATGAAACTCTTTCAACAGTCCACTTTTACCTTAAGCCACAATTAATGGAACATTAGTACTTTCCCTTTTTCTTGAGAGAGAATATGTTAATGGTGTTTCACATGAGTTTGTAATGTTCATCAAAAATGTATGCTGCAAATCATACCATTCAAATGCCAAGGGCATCTGAAAGCGGCATGAAAGTGGCTTTAAAGTTGAAATTTGGAGAAAAGATCACTACACACTGAATACATATACTGAATTTTTTGAATGCCCTCAGCCCACTTGAGAAAGATAAATCAAATTCATTGCATATTACACAGTAGAAGACCTCCTACAGGATTCCCTCAGATTGCCCTGGGAATATATTTTTCTGGTTACAGTTGGTTTTGAACCAATATACCATACACATCATAAAATTTAAATATACATATAAATTTATATACATATATATTCAAAATATTTTCTTCAGCCCTTCCTATCAACATTTAGTAAGAAGAATTCTTAAAAGGATCATTTTCAGCTAATAGCAACTGTCATTTTCACTCTCATGTGAATTCAGCAATGCTTCATTGCATACAGGGCAGTGTGAAAGAAAGTCAGAGAGCACAAAAGACAAGATGAGATTTCTTTGCTATTCCTGTTTTTAAACTGAATAAGCCAGTCGGACAGTATGTGCTGTAGATGAGCATCAGTGTCTGCAGATTTGTTCCTTTACCATTGGCATTTCTCCTATTCACTAATTTTTTAGTCAGTTGAGGGAAATCCTCCATCAAATTTTTAAAAATTACCTTTTTCTAATTTAAAATTCCAATCTTGTACACTAGTAAGATAGGTCAATTAAGTTGACACCACATGTTTTTTATTAGCTCAGCTAAGCAATTATAATTGGGTGGTGAGTGTCTGTGCTGTCATCTTCAGAGACTTAATGATAGGGAGAAATGCCCAACCCAGCCCTGGAATATACAACTCCAGGATATCCCTAAATACTTCTAGATATGAAGCAAATTTGCTGTTGATATGGGTTAAAATAATAATGTCATTTTTCCAGTAAAGTACAATTTTATTCTCTCCCTAATATTTAATCTATCCTCACAGCAAAATCACTGAGCACAAATGCACTACAGACATATATGCTCCAATTCAACATAAAAAAAAAAAAAACCCGTGAATATATGTAGCCAATGCTGGTTTGTCCTGCACTATGACACATGCTACACAGCATCTATTCTAGCTTTGCACAGAGAATGGAGTCAATGAATATGTCTTCAAAACCATCCATCTCCTTATTAACAAAAGTTAAACTGATAAGTTAGAAAATACTATGAATAACTTGCTCATAATACATTGTATATTAATTTATAACTTAAAAAAATAACAACTCTAGCTTTTGACAACAATGGCTTTAGCAAGAACAAAGAAAATTAGAGTTGGCAATGATATGGAGAAATTGGAATCCTTGTACAATGTTGGTGGGAATGTAACGTTATGCAGCTGCTGTGGAAAACAGTATGGTGGTTCCTCAAAAAACTAGAATAGAATTACCATATGATCCAGCAATCCCACTTCTGGCTACATATCCAAAAGTGTTGAAAGCAGTGACTCAAAAAAATATTTGTACACCCATGATCATAGCAACATTGTTCACAGTAGCCAAAAAGTGGGACTAGCCCAACTGTCCATTGACAGGTTAATAATTTTTTTTAAAGTAGTATATATATACAACGGAATACTATTCAACTTTAAAAAGGAAGGAAATTCTGACAGATGGGTGAGCCTTGAAGACGTTATACCACATGATGTAAAATAAGCCAGTTACAAAAGGACAGATACTGCATAAATTCACTCATATGAGGTACTTAGGGTAGAAAAATTCATAGAGACAGAAAGTACAGTGATTTTTTTTCCAGGGTATGGGGAGAAGGGGAATAGGGAATTAGTATTTAATGGACATGGAGTTTCAGTTTGGGAAGGTAAAAAAAGCTCTGGAGATGGACAGTGGTGATGGTTACATAATGTGAAATATTTAATGCCACTAAACTACACAGTTAAAAATAGTTAAAACAGTACATTTTTAAAAGACTTTTTAAATTTATTTTTAGAGAGAGGGGAAGGGAGGGAAAAAGACAGGGAGAGATACATCAGTTGGTTGCCTCTCTCATACGCCCCGACTAAGGACCTAGCCTGCAACCCAGGCATGTGCCCTGACTGGTAATTGAACCAGTGACCTTTCACTTCACAGGACAGCACTCAATCCACTGAGTCACACCAGTCAGGGGGTAAAACAATAAATTTTGTTATGTTTCAACAGAATGCAAAAGTAACTTAGCAACAACATCATATTTTGTATAACTGTGGATATACTGCATTTACTCTCCTATTTAAAGACAACCCGATATTGAAAGATTTATCATTGCTAAAACTGGAGGCAGAGCTATTCCCATATTTTCCTCATGTAGCCCTCTCCTTCACATTTTGAGAGGGAAAAATAAACATGCATCAGTTAGTTTTGGAACACTTTCCTAGTCTTAGAAACTTCAGCCTCCCAAAGGGGCCTTTTGTTTGACTGGGTGAACAAGTGTTAAATGAAATAAACCATTGGGTTCTTGCCCCTGGCATCCCTAGATGATAGGAGATCCCTACCATCTCCTCTGTTCTCACCTGGCAGGAAAGCCAGGGCTCTTTCAGGTGGGAAAGCATGAAGTATAACAGGGAAACACATCTAAATGTAGTTTAGTAATTTTTAACCATTTCAAATAATTTTCATCTTCCTTTGACAATCATCTCAGCAGCTGAATGCTGACCTAAAGCAGTCTTGAGATGCAAACACACAAAACTTCCCAGACAAAAAGAATACATTAGGAACCCTCTATTCTCGTTAAATTTGTTATTGGTTACCATGCTTCCAAATGGAAACTGTTCTTTGAAAATGAGAATGAGATGCCAAAGTCTGCTGAGAGAGGCAGCAAATCAGGACTCCTCCTCTGGACTGAACTGTGCCCCGCAAAATTCATATGTTGAAGTCCTAATCCCCAGTGTGACCGTGTTTGGAGATATGGCTTTTAGGAGGTAATCAAGGTTAACTGAAGTAATGAGGATGGGCCCTAATCTGATTGGATCAGGGCGCTTATAAGAAGAGGAAAGGGGAAGGGGGCTCTCTCTCTCAACAGGCAGGCACCAAGAAGATAGTCTGCAAGCTGGGAAGAGAGCTCTCACCAGAACCCAACCCTACTGTCACCTTGATCGCTGACTTCCTGACACTAGAAGTGTAAGAAAATACATGTCCATTCTTTAAGCCACCCAGTCTTTGGTACCCCAATGTTGCTATGGCAGCCCAAGCTGACTAGGACATAGACTCTGATTTTAGGGTGAGGCTACCAGAAAAAAGGCATGGGTGCCTCAGTGGTTACCCTTCTACCAGTAATGACTGGTAGAAGACACAAGAGGGCTTTCTCTGATGTTCATAATGTTTTGTTCCTTTTTTTGAGCTAATCTGGTGTGTTCAGTTTGTGCAAGTTCAGCAAGCTGTGCATTTATAGTATGTGGAAAGAGAGTCTCTGTGTGCAGAAGTATGTAGCATAAAATTAGAGTTATTCTCTCCAAAGGCAGGGATTCTGTTCTGCTCACCACTGTTACCTCAGTGCCTAGAACAGCAGGCCATACACAAAGTAAGTAGTGATGAATGAATGAATGAATGAATCCCTTTATCAGAAAAGCTTCCTGAGGATTCCATTACATAACTCCTTTGTACATACACAATACAATATCTTCAGATTCTACTCATATTCTATTAGTTACACAAGGAAAACTATACCAATGCAAAAGCATTATTTGAAATGACTCTTAAGGAAATTTTCTACAGCCCAGGTGTATACATTCTCATTACTCACTCACCTTCCTGAAGTACTCACATTCAACTATTATTGTCATTGTCACATGGGCCTCACAGAAAGTATGATTTCCAAAGATAACTTCTTTGTCACTTACTCTCACTGATGCAATAATAAAAAAATGATGTGGTGGCCCTGGCTGGTGTGACTCAGTGGACTGAACCCCTTACCAGGCCTGTGAACCAAAAGGTCACTGGTTTGATTTCCAGTCAGGGCATGTGCCTGGGTTGCAGGCCAAGACCCCAACAAGGGGTGCATGACAGGCAACTGCACGTTGATGTTTCTCTCCCCCTCTTTCTCCCTCTCTTCTCCTCTCTAAAATGAATAAATAAAATCTTTTTAAAAATGATGTGGTGTAAGGGCACTGGCCTACAGCCCAAAGACTTAATCATTACCCTGCATTAGAGAGCTGGGTAATCTCCTGTGCCCCACTGTACTTATTTTGAAACCCAAAGGTTCATTCAGTTAGTGTTCTCTTACAGCTCTAAAACTCCTGGAGTATATAAAATGTTTAGCAAATTTCATGTAATAAAGTAAAAGCAGACTGAAAGAAGACCAAGAGTTAGTAGAATTTAGAACTCATTTTTCCAAAATTGATCAGTCCATTACAGTCATTCTAAAAACTGTTCCGGGAATAGCTGCTTTAGTTCAAATTCTTGTTTCTAATAGTTAACATGGAACATTTTTGCATATGTACCACACAGTCTTATATATTTAGGATATTGAAAGCTTCTCTAAGATTTTATTATTAGGGTCTATTCAAATTCAATATCCAATTTGAGAAGTAAATCTCCCTCAGTCAAAAGTATCTACAAAAGAGATTCAAGGCTGGGAACCTGAAATAGAAACATTTGCCAAATGGAAACATTGCCTTTTCTTTAAAAATAAAATAACTACATAAATTAAAAGGTTTCTCAAAAATTGCCATGTGCCAGGAACCTCTCAGCCTCTCTGTAATGGCAGGGGGGCTCTGGTCACTCAGAACAGTCCAGTGACTGTAACTAGCTGGACTGTGGTTAACAGCCAAGCACTTGAAAGCTAACAGGAATAAAGGAACTTGTAAAGGAATTAAAGGGCAATAAAAGGCTATTTACACAATACAGTTCACCGAATTACTATATTGCCAGCTACTGTGAGGTCTGCAGAGGTTAGAATTAAATGGATTTATAATATGTCCCTGATTTTGAACACTCGATGATTTCAGGCTTCTTCTAAACTAATGATAAGCCTCCACAAGGCCCCATTTTCACAGTCTTGAATGACAAAGTGTAGGGGCAAAAGGCTAACCCTTGCTTCTCCTAGCACGTGGCCTTGGGAAAGTTACTTGACTTCTGTAAGTCTCCATCTCCCAGTTTTTCACATGGGATTGTTGTGGAAAGTAAATGACATGATACATGTAAGAAACCCAGCACCCAGTAGTATATCTGAAGCTTTTCAAAAAATGTTGACTATTATTACCATTAAAGTAGAAAGCCTCCAGTTGTCTAAGCCCATTTCTATACTTCTGGAAGGTCTCATTTACTCATGAGGTATTATTACAATATTTTAATAACAGGACATGGTTGACAGAAAACAGTTCCAACCCAAAGCAGACCAGCCTCCTTAGGCTTGTATTCAGTGGCTACCGCTGTCCCTTCCCAGGATAGCCCCAGGGGGAGCTCCTGGTAGTGCACGAATGACTCCCACACAAGTACACTCGCCTCCACCTCTTCTGACAAGAGCCTAGGGCGAGAAAGGGCCCAGCCCCTTGGAACCGTATCTCTGCGCGTGAAACGGGAGCGACCCAGCAGGAAAAGAATGCTCCGCTCTTAGGACAGACAGCTACGCGCTGACTGTGGCTTCTGGCTCGAGCTGATGGTACGAAAAGGCTGAGAGGTGGGGTGGGAAAGAGACGCCAAAGCTTAGCCCCGGCATCCTCCCTCCTTGCCTGCCGTCACGAAGGGGCGGTTTGGGAGTGTGCCGGGGTGCAGAATGAGGCTGCGGACTGGGAGGCGATCCGAAGAGAAGGAAAATGGCTTGCTCGCCAGTCCCCGGGACCCAGGGAACCCACCGGTCACTTGCTGCCCCGTGTACACCGCTTTGGAAGAAATAACGGCTCCTTGGCTCCCCCTCTCTGCGGGCTGGCAGATGTCGGCTGGGAATGGTTGAGCGGGCGATCCACTGGGGACCAGCACATAGCGGTTCCCACCCGCGAGGCGTGGAGGGACCCAGCACAGAAGGCGCTGGCCGTGCAATGGATGCTCCAGAGCCAGCATTCTCTCCCGGCTCAACGCAGCTTCGTCGGTCGAAGCTGTTGCCAGATAACCCCTTTGGGAGCAAGGGCAGGAACCGCTTTTGGGTGCATGGATAGGGAAGGTGCTCTTCCGAGTCGGCCCCAAGCCTTGGCGACCCAGCCCCAACAAGTACCAGCCCCCAGAGGCTGGGTGTGGCGCCAGGTCCCCAGGCCGCACCTGTAAGGCCACAAAGCCCAGGACAGAGCCCACAACGCCGTTCCCTCTAATCTCCCTGAGTTCCCTCCAGGGCAGCGACAACGGAGGTCTGCTCGCCCCAGAACTCCACCAGTCCGCGCAGGTGTGAGCACACAGGAACAAAGCCCACACCCAGATGTGTCCGCAGGGACCTACGAGCGCACACCCCAGCACGCCCGCCCAGCCCTTGCGCTCCGGGCCGCACTGGGGCGTGACCTCCCTGCGACCAGCGTCTGCTCCGGGGAAGCCCAGTGTCCAGCTCAGCAACCCCTCCAGGCCCAATTCTGCACAGAGAGACGGCCAGGCAGGCTTTCCGGAACGCGTAGGGCTCGGGTGCGGAAGCAGAAGTTGGCCCGAAGGCGCTGAAGGGCGCCAGCCTGGGCGACGGCAGGCACTTGAGCTGTGCCCTCGCCCGGAACCGCGGTGGGGTCTGGGGGTCTGGGGCGCAGCAGGAAGTTGGCCACAAGGCTCGCCCTGGCGCAGGGACAGCCGGCGTGGCGCCCCCAGCCTGGAGAGCGCTCTAATTCCCCAGCCGGTGTCCCGGTGCCCACATAGAGGTCCCCGCGCCCTCCTCCGCTTCAGGCGTGCCCCGGGTCAGGACCGACTATCACCATCAGACTTGCATGGAGCTACTCACGTTCTAACGTGGTGCCCACTTCTCAGCCTTGGAGCGCTGGCCCGGGAGTCCAGCAAGCACTGTCGGTCGTGAAGAAGCTGTGGCCTCTGGCAGCCCCTCGCCGTCCCTGCGCCCGCGCGTCCGAGGCTCCTACTGCGGAGCACGTCAGCCGACTACCAGAGTGAAGCTGGACCAGCCCCGTGCCGGCGTGCCCCCGCCGCTCCAGCTCTCGCCCTCCCCCTCCCGCGTCTGCTCTTCCTCCTCCGGGCTCCCGCACTCCCTCCCCGGGGTACCCCGCCCCTTCCCCTCCTGGCCAGCACCCCTCCCGCCCCTGCTGCTGTGGTGGCGGCTGCGAATAGACTCTGCCGCCAGTGCCCGGCGGGTAGGGATTGGGGAAGCCCCTCACCTGAGCACCACGCAACGTAAACCTGAGAGCCTGTGAAGTGGTGGTTGTTGGGGAGGGATGTGGGGGGTGGGCAGGAGGATGCTGGGGGTAGGAAGGGACAGAGAGTGGGAGGGTTCCGGGGACGAGGGTGGTTGGGATTTGGCTACAAAAGATGTTCCAGAAAATAAATGGGTGGTTTTTAAATGCCACTCTCCCGGGTTTCCATTTCTGTGCAACGTCGTGGTCTTTTTTCTTTCTTCTTTTTCTTTTAAAACGTTTAACTTCTTCGAAACTTGCCAGCTGGGATGATTGAAAATTATTTCCTTTTCATTTATTTACTTATTTTTTCAAGCGTTATTTCCAAACAGCCCCCAGAAAAGAGAGCCTTCGGGCTAAGGTAGATGCTATCTATTAGCGGTAGGAGTTGGGTCTTCTAGTCCCAGAGAACAAGTTCAAATTTGCTTCTTTTCCGCTTTGGGAACATTATGAAGAATTACTTGAAATGTAAGGAGAGTTAAAATTTTCTAAATGTGTAGAATTTTAGCAAACACCCGGAGAGCTGCAGAGGCCGGGCTCCAGAGCCCTAGCTCCCCTGTACCCTACATGGTGCCCAAGCCCCGTGGCCTGGCACTTAAGGTCCTCAGTCATCTACTCTGCTCTGCAGCCTGCTCTCCCAAAGGTTCCTCTCACCCACTAGGTATCACCGACCTGACCACCACGTACTGCAGGCTCTACTCTCACTCTGCCTGAGCCTTGCTTGTATCAGTTCTCTAGTTTAATTCAAGAAAACTTGTGTAGCCCATGGTCCCCTCTCCCCACTCCCAGGCTCTGGACTCCAGTGCTAGGGCGGGGGTTCAGGAATAAAAAAGGCACAAGGTCATCCTGACAACTCTGCTCTACTCTGACTTCAATTTGAACTTGCCACTACTACCCACAGCTCCATGCATGTGAGCCAGCGAGCAGCCTTCCTTTCTCTTGCTGCTGCCACCCTCTCCTCCCACCACCAGATGTGCTCCAGCCACACAGAACCTCCTGTTCCTGAAACCAGTTCCTGAAACAGCACTATGATCTCTGGCTATTGGGTCTTTGCATCATTTTTTCTCAATCCCATTGCTTTCTGATCCTAGTCTTTACCCTGCCTTACCCTACCCATTCCTGAGTGCCTTTCACCTCTCAATTGTCCAAATTTCCCTCTAAATTACCTTTCTTTAAAAAACAAAAAGGGAGTGGGAGGGTGTGAATCTATGATAACCTTATTTAAAAGTGTGGGCTGGTTTCCTGTTGCTTATCAAGTAAATTCCAGCTCTCTTGCCATGCTCCTTCACAGTCTGCCCCTAATTTCTCCACCCTTCAGAGAAGAGTTTTCATAAGATGAAACCCATGCATGTGAGATTCCTCTTTTCCAGAATATTCCTCCCATCCCTTTTCCATCTGGCAAACTCCTGCTTATCTCTCAGAGCCTTGCTCAGTTGTTACTTCATTTCTGGTCTTTCCTAAGTTCCTAAGTGTTTTATTATCATAGTAATTGTCACATTTTAATTATGTTAGCATATTTGACTCCAGAAAATATCACTTGAGGACAGTCTGTCTTATTTTTGTGTGACCACATTCCAGACTAACGTAGAGCCACAGATAAGCATAATTAAACTTTCACAGACTCATCATTCCTACCTGCGTAAAGAACTCCAGAGCCCTCAATTCCCTCCTCAGTACAATTCCCAATCCCAGTAATTGCCTGGGGTTGTACTGCATGTTCCTCTGCACTCTGGCATGCCAAGGGTGCCCCTTCACTCAGCCACTGTGAGACAGATTCCCTGATGACATTCCTTTCCAGGGCACCCAGATGGCAAACCTGTGAGGTGGGAAAAATGGCACTCTACCCTCCTCAGTTCTTGCTCTGTGTAGCAGTTTGTCCCCTGGACACTGAAGTACTGCTTGTGTTCCCCAATGTTACAACCTCATAAGGACCTTCCTTAAACAACTCCAACTGCCGCTTTGAATGAGTCTTACTTGGACCCCAGCCCTGGTACATGGAGCCTAGGGAGGTCCATGTCAGTCCTGGGCTTTGGAGACTGCCTACCATGCAGAGGCACTCAGTTGTTGAAGGAATTCAAACATGATGGAATCTCAGGCAAGTGACAACTTCTCTAGGTAGAGTTTTCCTTATCTCTACTGGTAGGATAGCAATACTTAATGCACAGACTTATTGTAAGGGTCAACTTAAAACACTGCACAGGGTCTAGGACATAATAGGTATTCAACAAATTCTAGTTTGCAAATTATTTAATCAGATGTTTTGTCATATGATTATTCCTTCAATAAAAAGAACAAAGACAGCAGAGGGGAAAAGCTCTGGAGGAAACACGACTACAGTGACAGCACCAAAAAAAAATAATAATTTTGATTTGATATATATAATACTTGTATTATGAAATTATGTAGTTTCAATTTCATTTCAGCTCTACATATTGGGGATTAGTGTCCCAAGAGGGACAGTGACAGGAACAACCAAACAGCTGCTGCACAAGGAGCTGAAGAGAGCACGAGGAGAAAGAGGAATGATCTGGAAAAGGATTAGAAAGATGCCTGAGTGGGCAGAAGAGCTATCTACTTGATTTGCTTTGTGATGCATATGGCATTCTGATCTGACTGCATACTGACACACCTTACCTTAACTGCCAAGCCTTATTCCATCCCCGAGCCTTACCTTGTTCTCTACCCCAAGATTCACTCCATCTTCAAACCCAGCTTAGGGCACTTTTCCATACACCCAGCACTGTTCTTCGCACTTACAGTGATTAACTCATTTAATCCCACGGCAATTCCATGCAGCGTGTACTAGTATTATCCCCATTGTAGAAAACAAGGAAAGCGGGACTAAGTAACTTGCAGAGGTCACACAACCTGGTAGCAGGGCTGGGATTCAAGCCTGGACATTCTAGCTTTAGGATCCACAGTCTTACCCACTGTGCTTCCACCTCTCAATGACAGTGCACTGTAACGTGTGTTCACAGATGCCTAAGAATGTCATCTCACTAAAGCAGCTATATCGGAAAGTCATGGAGCCCTCCAGTGGCACCTGCAGTGAGTATGTTTTTAGCCTTTCTCCTTGCTCTTCTTCTGACACCCTATTTGTTTTTCTTCAAATTTTTCCCTCTCTACTTTTTATCTTTCACTTTTTTCTTCCCTCACCTCATTTTCCATCCTAGTTTTCTTGATCTTCATCCATGTTCAGGTCACCCAGATGAGGCAGTGCAATTAGCCCTGTCCTAACACGAACGTTAAGTTCACCGAAATCTACCGTGGACTCAGCCACACTATACCAAGTTGTGTGTCCATGAACAAGTCATTTCCTCTTTTAGCATTTTCATGCTGTGAAACGCTAACAAAAACAAAAATTGTGTTAGCTGCGTCATTTTATGATTCTGGTGGTAACTGCTAAAAAACTCAGATGAAAGCTAGCAGAACTCTGGGTAAGAAAGAGTGGATTGCTAAAAATGTTCTGTAGTAACAAGGTTGTTGCAAGAGTGGCTTTCATCAGTGTCATCATTGTCTTAATATAATATCCTATAGCTGGGCAACATGCATGGGATTTCTAAGAGGGATCTAGTAAAGTCAGTAATTTTTAAAATCCTTCTATTTGAAAGGATATTATTATAACCGAATATTGTCAAAAGCGTAATTGTTATGGTGGGCAGCTTCCAAGATAGCTCCCAGGGATCCCCTCCTCCTGGTATTCATTCCATCACCCTCCCCTTGAATACAGATCAGAGCTAGTGACTTACTTCTAATGAACATATGGCAAGAGTACTGGGATGTCACTTCTGATGTTGTTCCAAAAAGACTCTGGCTTTAAAAAGAAAAAGAAAAAAAGACTCTGGCTTCTTCTGTCTTGCAGTCTTGCTCTTTTGCTTGCTTGCCCAGAGGAAAGCCAGCTGCCGTGTTGTGAGCTGCCTTATGGAGTGGCCCACACATCAAGGAACTGAGAGAGGCCCTCAGTTCAATGGCTCAGGAGGATCTGAGTCCTGCCCCAGCCATCTAAGTGAGCATGGAAGAGACTCTAGTCCAGGATGGCTCCCCAACTGCATCCCTTTGAGAACCAGAGCCAGAAGACTCAGTTCATCTGTATTGGGAGATAATGTTTCTAGTATTAAGCTGCTAAATTAATCACTGATACAGTTATGTAAGTGCAGAACTCTAAATGTGCATCTGACCACACCAATCATATCTCTTTTCTGTGCAGGAGAAAAGAAAACTAATTAAATGACAGTTGTCACAAGATGCAGTTATGGTGATAGTTAAAGAAGCAATTGTGGAAAACAGGTATCAGTATGACTTGTCCAAGGTGAACCTACCTCAGCAGCTCCTAGTTCCACAACCCAAAACACACAGCTCATATGGCCAAGCCTGGGGTTAGCCATCTACTGTGCCCAACCAGAGCTGCTCCTTTCTCCTCTAGGATGTCAGCCACAGGCTCAGCTGTGGCACACCTCTTGAAGCTTCATAGTGGGTGATTATTACCTACCACAGATAATAATAGGATGTGCAGTTACAGATAATATATAAATAATAAAATGTGCAGTTTCATTTGTCCATATGTCCTGACCAGTGAGTAGAGGAAAGTTATCACAGATGCAAAATAGCAATTGTTCTCTGATGCCTCTCCTCACCATCCGCTGGATAACCACAAAATTCTGTGTGCTTGTCTGGCTCTGCTTGGGCATGTGCCAAATGGAAACCAGAAATTTGCAACCAATTTCTTGCCTAGTGCTTAGCAATACAGTATCCCTATTTCTACCTAAAGAATGTAATGCTCAGGCTATTGAAGGAAAATGTGACTTTAGCTGTTGTTATAAGTGGATTTTTTCTCTAGAAGCTGTGAGTCACTAAGATCTTCTGTCCACCCTCATGCCTGGAGAACCAAACAGAGGAACATTTTCAATAATAATAAGCCTATTCCTTGTGGTCAACTCCTCCATCTCTTCCTACAGTACCTATCTTTAAGAGTGGGCAAATCCATTCTACTAAATGGATTTCAGACTAGCCAAGGTCAATGTGCAATGAGCCATTGCAACTGGGGTCATCAGGGACAGAAAATTGTTGCTCTGGAAACAGAGATACTGACCAACACTCTTGTATGTGCCCTTCATATCTGCCTTAAGAGGGAACAGATAACAGGTACAATGAAGATGAATTCACTGTGGAGAAAAGAAATGACTTCAGGAACAATACTCTGAGATCTAAATGAATGGTTGACTTACCAGTCTTTCCTATTGGTTTTTATGTCACATTTTTAAAAGAGCAGCAAAGATGTTAAGTAAGTAGATACTAACATTGACTTCTGTTTATATTTTCTTTAAATGTTGATTTAAATTTCACTTGACGGTCTTCCTGTATTTTTAATGTCAGAATTTTATAGGGCACGAACAGGGGCGGCACCACCCTGCCGGGGCCTCGCGCTTCGGAAAGCCCTGCTCTGGTGCGCCAGGAGGCCGTGCCCCCTAAGCACCACTTCTGGGACCACCAGAACCTGCAAAGAACTGCTCTTCATTCCCCTAGCAGAGGACTGCTCTCCTGGTGTGCAGAACTTGAGGCCTGAAGAGAATAGATCTAAAAAGTGAGTTTGGTCAAGGTAACTGAGTAGGTAAACTTTGCTCACCTCTTCCCAGGGCTACATCAAAATTACAACTAACTTATAGAAAAACCACCTTTGAGAACCACCTGAAAACTAGGTGAACAGAACTCATGTAACTAAAGATAGCAAGAAGCAATGTCCAGACTGGTAAGAGAGGCAGAGATGTTAAAGAGCTGGTCCCACAACCCACATGTGGAAGTTAAGAATCAGGAGGGGTATCTCAGCTGTGGAAGTATTCCCTGAGGAGCAAGGGGTCCCAGCCCTACACTGGGCTCCCCAGCCTAGAGCACCAATGCCAGGAAGAGAAATCCCCTCAATATCTGGTTGTAAAAATCTGCAGGGAACCCTGGCTGGCATGTCTCAGTGGATTGAGTGTGCCTGCAGGCCTGCGAACCAAAGGGTCACCGGTTTGATTCCCAATCAGGCGCCATGCCTGCAGGCCAGGTCCCCACTGGGGGGCATGTGAGAGGCAACCATACATTGATGTTTCTCTCCCTCTCTTTCTCTTTCCCTTCCCCTCTAAAAATAAATAAAATCTTAAAAAAACTGTGGGGACTCTGTCCAGATGAGACAAGGGCTGCTGTAATGGTGTCCTCTTAAAAAGCCCAAGCACAGATCCACTCATAAACACTTGCCCTGAATTCCAGTGAAGGGACAGTAGCTGAAAAAGCACCAGGGACATATGGGGAGGAACTGAACTGTCTGCCCTCAGGCTGAGAGTGGGAGGTAAAGCTCTCTCCCAGATAGAAGTGCTGGTGGAAGCGCTGGCAGGTGTCATTGATCTCTTGTTGAACCCTACCCATACATAGCTGGCAGGTATGGGCAGGTGCCTAATCTAAGTCTACATCAATCTGGCTAACACTGCTTTACCCACCATGGTGATTCCCTGAGACCCTGCCCAACTCAGTGAATCAGCTTGAACCTCCTTCAGTGGCTGTGCCCCACAAACAGTCACTCTGCTTGTGCTAAAGATATCCCTAAACTCTCTCAAAGGTCCACAAACCCAAAACAAGTAGTGGCCTCAGCGTGTTCTGTACCTCTTGCCAAGTAGCCCAAGCCCAGCACTGCTGGTAACCAGCCTTAGTATGCCCCTCCCAAGAAATCTCAGAGCCAAAACACTCAGGCTACATCCGAGTACCACCAACCAATTAGTTTCACAAATGACACACACATAGGGTGGACTCGGCAGATACCAGAGCCCAACTAAAGTAAATCCCACTTGTCTACTGTATTATGGCCAGTCCTTGCAGCCAATCAGCCCGAGGGTCAATCCCACCCACCGATGTGCCAACAACCATCAGCACTCAACTGCAATGGGAAGGCACACACACCCACTTTCAGGTGACCAGGGAGACTATAACACTGGGCTTCACATGACACCTACTACATAAGGCCACTTGGCCAAGCCTTGGAAACATAGCAGATATACCAAATACTTAGAGACAGAAACACAGAGGCAGCCAAACTGAGGGGACAAACATGTCCTAAATGAAAGAAGAGAACAAAACTCCAGAAAAAGAACTAAATGAAATGGAGGCAAGCAATCTACCATATACAGAGTTCAAAATACTGGTTATAAGGATGCTCAATGAACTTAGAAGAATAGGTGAACTCAGTGAGAACTTACACAAAGAGATAGAAATCATAAAAAAAGTCAGAAATAAAGAATATATTAGATGAAATCAACAGCAGATTAGATAAAGCAGAGAAATGAATCAAGAATTTGGAATGCAAGGTTGTGGAAAATACCCAATCAGAACAAAAAGAAAAAAGAATTTTCAAAAATGAGTCCAGTTTAAGGGATCTCTTGGACAGTACGAAGTGCACCAACATTTGCACCATAGTGGTACCAGAAGGAGAAGAGAATAAGGATTGAAAATATAAAGAAATAATAACTGCAAATGTCCCTAACCTGGTGGTGGAAATAGACACACAAGTCCAGGAAGCACAGAGAGTTCCAAACAAGATGAACCTAAAGAGGCCCATACCAAGATACATCATAATTAAAATGCCAAAGATTAAGGACAAGGAGAGAATCTTAAAAGCAGCATAAAAATGGCAGTTATTACCTACAAGGGAGTTCCCATAAGACTGTCAGCTGGTTTCTCAACAAAAATTTAATTGGCATGAAATATTAAAAGTGATAGAAAGCAAAGACCTACCCAGAAAGGCTATGAATTAGAATCCAAGGAGACAAAAAAAGCTTACCAGACAAGAAAAAGCTAAAACAGTTTGTCACCACCAAACTAGTATTACAAGTGTTAAAGGGAATTCTTTAAGAAGGGAAAAAAAGTTCTCATCACAAGAAAAAAAATTGTAAGTATGTGTGGTGATGTATATTAACTAGACTTACTGTAATGATAATTTCATAATATATACAAATATCAATCATTGTGTTGTACATCTGAAACTAATACGTTATATATCACTTATATCTCAATAGAGAAAAAGTAATTGTGAGGTGATAGATGTATTAATCTTGTTATTTTGCAATATATACATATATCAAATTATTTCATTGTACACCTTAAAACTTATACAATGTTATATGCCAAATTATTTCATTGTACACCTTAAACTTATACAATGTTATATGCCAAATATATCTGTTATATGAAAAACAACAAAAACAAACAAACAAACAAAAAGCTGTTGTTCTGATAAGTGACTGATATAGGGGTGTGGACAAAATTTGGATATGTAGGTTGGGGTGTTTACCCAAGTATGCCTGAGGCCTTTGAAGATCCAGGACTAAGCCAAGGGTGGGCCATGGGCTGGGGTCTGGGGCTGCTCCCCCTACACCACCACATTCTGGCACTTAAGTCCAAGAATTATAAGTTCAAATGTGGACATCAAGATCTTTATGAAGGTATTTTTGTCAGTGTAGAAAGTCAGAACTGTTTTCATTTCAAATAGCATGACCTGCACATTTAGTAATTTCTGCAACCCAAGGGATACTGAATATCTTTAAGTATCTTTTTAGGCATAAACAAACATTTAAGGCTTACAGTTTCTAAGTTCATACTTGTTTTATTTTAAAATCAATTTCAGAAAGTAGGGCATTGAAAATTGTTTATTTGGAAGCAAATCACATGAAACATATTAATTTATGTGCAGGAAGAGCATTTGTCTCGAAGATCTATAATATTATTTTCCTATACACAAGAGTGGGTATTATTATAGTCTCAATTTATATCCCCCAAGTACAGTACTAGTATTAGTGTTTTTAGCAATGTACCATATGGTACAATATAACAGAACGAAAGATAATGCTGAAAAGCATAGAGGTCACATCAAGTGATTGCATGTTCCTTTCAAGAACTGGAAGGGAAGAGCTTTGCACAGCTTAGATCTGTGATACTGTATCTGAGAAACACATGCTTTGATTTCAGAAAAATACATTGCAGTAAAAATTAATTCTTTATACTTCCCTTAGTATTTTAATTGCCCAAGCCATAAAAATAACAGCTATTATTTATTGAGCAGCTATTACAGTCCAGGCACTTTAGCCTCCATTAGTCCTAGTGCTCATAACTCTGCATTTTTCAAGTCAGGAAACTCTCAGGGATGTGAAGTGACTTGTCTAAAACTTCATTTTGAACTCATTCAAGTTTTGACAAAGACCTTCATCTTAAACACAAATCCTCTTACCTCCAATGGACTATGACCACAGACTTTAGAGAAACTAGATACAAACTGGGCAATGCTATGTTGATCTAGTTCCATTTGTGTACTTCCATAGTGTATAGGATATCACTCACTATATTATTTTTTTCATCCAATCACAGAGCCTTCACAGGTCAAATTCTTCAATATATTGAAATGTCATTCAAATTAAGATTGATGATAACAGACCTGGCTGGTGTGGTTCAGTGGACTGAGTGCTGACCTGTGAACCAAAGGGTTGCTGGTTCAATCCCAGTTAGGGCACATGCCTGGGTTGTAGGCCAGGTCCCCAGTTGGGAGCATGTGAAAGGCAACCACAAATTGCTGTTTCTCTCCCTCTCTTTCCTCCTCCCTTCCCTTCTCTCTACAAATAAATGAATAAATCTTTAAAAAATGATTGATGTTACAAAGGACACTTAACAAATATTATTTAGATGATGGAAGACTCCCATGCTAGAAATACAAAAGCAAATCTCACAGAAATACAAGTTTTGTGCAATATTGGGAAAGAATACAACTTGCCACCATGGTCAAACCTATTCATTGCATCCGATCTCACCACCCGCAACTATTATTTTGAAAGCAGAGGAAAGAGCCCTGAGCTGAAAACCCACTGACTCCAGCCATCTTATTTAACAGGATGAGGTCAAACAACCCTTTGGATTTTTCAGTGCTATACTTTCCATATATTCCTTGTTGGGGTAACAATGCAGGCCTTGCCAAACCCACAGGATGGCTGTTAGAATAAAATGAAGTATATTAAGTGTTTTGGAAAGTATATAAATGCTGTACCAACTATAAACAAGTGTTGTACACAAATGTACTACTGCAGTTATTGTTCACTGAAGGTACAGAGCTCCCTATCCATAAACAGTAAAATGAGGTGTGTCTTTAAGGGCTTAGGCAACAAGGCAGCTCAATAAAAAGCCTCCATCTGACAAAATGAGGAAGATCCCAAGCTAGGAGGCAGTGATGAGAAATATGCTTTTAGAATGAACTGATCCTGGTCAGAAAGAGGTAGGACAAAGAAAAAGCTCACACTTCAAACAAAAGAAATCTTTCTTCTGTGCCTAGAGGGTTGTATTTGATCCCTGTCAACATATAAGACATGAAAACAGTGTGAACAATGTTTACCTCAGGCGCTGGGTGGAATGAAATAGCAGGCTTTGCAAATTGTGCAATTTTTATTGTCTGGAAAGGGTCTTGCTCACATGAAGGCAACAACCCTAGCCACGATTCTACCACTAGCATTTTCATTTTGCCAACTCCCCATAAGGGCATAAAGCAGATCATTCAATTAACCCTAATTTAAGAAAATATTTCTTAAGGACCTATAATGTATCTAGCAGAGTGACAGAGGCTATATTTTTTTAAATGTTAATTTTTGAAATTTTTAGTTTTTTTCCTTTTTATTGAATTTATTGGCAGTGAGACTGGTTAACAAAATTATACAAGTTTCAAATGCACAATTCGACAACTGTGAAATATTCCTAAGGAGCATGTGACAACTGAGTTAGGAATACATAAAATAATTAGATAAAACAAGGCCACATTATTTCAGCTATTGCCCACTGACTGTTTTCTTTCATTTTTCTCTCATGCCTCCTAAAGAAGTACATATAATAGTTTTATGTACATGTTTTAAAATTATAATCATGACTTTTGCAAATGTTTTCAAATGATTCCAGTGCACTCCAGATACTTTTTAAAAAAAGTAATTCTCTGGTTATGAAACTTTTAAAGAGAGTTGCAGTTGAGCTCTTATTCTTTAAGCTGCTTACTAAGCTTGTGATGAGATGTATGTAACATTGTTTTCCCACACACTATAGTAGACACATGGGACACTGTCTGAATATCAGGACATAGCCACTTATTCATGCTCAGAAAATGACAGTGGTATAAGCTCTGAACACTGAGAAAGAAGATACCTACTTGGAAGGGCTCCCAGTGCTAACTGTGCTCAAATTAAAAACAAAACAAAACAAAAATAACCTAGCAGTGATTTCTACTCAAGGGCCTCTCATGCAAACCATACTTCAGGAAGCAGCCTGCACTAAGCTGCCTGCTTGCTGTGCTTAACTGCCTTCCTGCACTGTGTTCCTGCCATC
>PVIA01010338.1:0-52611 GCA_004024845.1 Tonatia bakeri | reverse complement strand
TCTTGTCTCTAGGCACACTGTGGACTTAGCAGTAATGCTTTCCCTCAAATGCCAAAAGGCAAACCTCAACTTAGAAATCAGATTGAAGAAATGTGTAGTACATTTTCTTGATTTTTGAACATCCTCGCAAAGAGGTGAAACGTTTCCATTCCCATGCACACTGGCCTTTCCAGGAGAAATACCTGTTTTCACCCAAAGATGGGGCCTCATCTTCTCCAGGTGGGATTTTGTTTCCAGCGAGACACTGTCGGAGGCAGCTGGGCTACACAAAAGCATCTGCTTCTCAGGAGCATCGTCAGCAAGAAAATGTTAGTACTCATTAACGATTAAATTAAATATTAGCATTTGTCCATGATCAGAATGTGCGGTATGGCAAAGGCTGTGTGGCTGAATGCCAGATTGTGCAAATATTTTAACGTGGTTTTGCATTAGCCCTGAGTCACTAACTTCCATGTGCATGTCTCAGCCAGCTCTCCTGCACCCCGTGTTACTGCCGGTCACAGGTGTGCCCAGAGAGCCTGCACATCTAGGGAAGTCTCGGCGGTGCCAGTTGTAGAGACGTGTGCTGCACGGCCGCCAGCCTCTCTCCATGAAGTCCGCAGTATTGGGCGCTGGGGTGCATTCCTGGTCGAGACAGAGCCCTGGGCAGGTTTAGAAAAGCTCCATTTCCTCCAGAGTAGAGTCCTCACTGCAGCACTTCCGACCTTTGACCTCAGGGTCAGACATTTCTCTGTTGGGGGCTGGTTTGCTGGGGGCTGCGCTGCGCACTGGACGTTGTCAGCGGTAACCTGAGCGTCTGTTCACTAACAGCAGGAAGCAGCCCTCAGCATTATAAAAAACAAACATTGTCTGCACGTACACCCTTTCTTAAATAAATTCATTGATTTTTCTCTTAGTGTAAATAATTAAAATAAGTACGTTTTCAGAAGGAGACACAACGTTGTCCCCACAGACAGGACTCACAGGATTCTACACTGAACACCAACTGCCTTCCTTTTTTTTCTTTTTCTGCACGACCCCCAGTACTTTTTCAAAGTGGTTTTGTAATTATTTTCTTATTCTGTATGTACTGAGAACCAGACGTTCTTTATTTTTATGCTCAAGGGACTGACCTGGTAAACGCTGGCGTGCAGGGCAGACCAGAGTCTCTTCTGTCTAGTCACATGTGTGTGACTAGGCTGTGTTCTCCACCACACTGGAGCAACCTTAGCCTTCCCAGTCTGAGTTTATAAAATGCAAGGGCAAGTCCCATGTTACCACCCAGACTCAAGGCTTCCAAACACAATGCATATTCCTAACAATAAGCCCTTTCATACTCTCCGATGTCAGAGGCCACTGACCACCACATGGCATGATTTTTTTTTGCTGGGAATTGATGATTATTTTCCAGTCCCCTCGGCACATCTCGAGAACGTGTCTTCCCGAGCAGAGTCGCTGGCTGAGGGCCTGCCGTTGGCTCTGTCTGAGCATGGCAGTGGTCAAGCCTGCACTTACGGGGTCCTTCTCCTGTCCCTCCTCATCCCTCAGTCCCTGCCCATGGAGTGCCACCCAACCACAGACCTGCTTAGAGATCGATGTCATTGAAACAGAAAAAAATATAAAACAAAGTCACAAGCGAAAAAAAGAAAATCGTGGTCGGAGACGACAGAGTGGTGCCTGCCAGAGGGAAGGGGGAGCAGGTAGTAGACTAGGGTGCAGGGGTCAAACATGCGGTGGCAGGAGGAGACCGGACTTGGGTGGTGAGCACACGATGCAGTATACAGGTGACAGGTCGTGGAACTGTACGCCTGAAGCCTGTGTAATCAATGTCACCCCATAAATTCAATTAAAAATAAAAGTAATAAATAAAGTAAGGGGGTTGGCTGTGAGAAAAAAAACAAAATGAAACACAGCCACAAGAACACTTCTCGTGATATTTTCGATGACTATGTGGAGTGTATATTGTCAGCTATCATTTCATAATTTTATGTGCATATTGGATTCATGCCTATATTTCATCTGAACACAACATCAGCAGTGAGGCACAGATTATTTACAGACACCAGTGAAGTTTTGTTTCGCCATAGGATCGAATACTGTTTAGACACACACAGAGAAAGTCAATATGTCTGTGAGAGATTTCTTTTTAATTAATTTTGATTAAATATTCAGAGAAGCCAATTTTTATTTCCCAGCGTACAACTCTTAATGACTCTCCTTAATGCTCACATGATTTCCTCTGTTAAATTTTTTTCCCTGTAGCATTTTCTCTTCTCAGTGTGTTAGGAAAAAAAGGTTACAGAGAAGAGTTTATTATATCTTAAATTTATGTTCACTGCTGAGCAGATGCCCACCAGGCATTTGGGAAGCGCCTTCCATGAATCACAAGTAAGTAGGTGGGCGGAGCTTTTCCCGGGAGCTTGTGGGACCCTCGGCCGCAGTGGCTCTCAGCCAGTAATCTGCCCAGTTCACCCCGGGCACCGCAAGGCCGAGCTTGCAGACCCAGGTCCTTCTTAGGTAGACCTGTTTCCTTCATCCCTCCGCCACATCAAAGGACTTGACACTGTCACTCGGAATGTTTGAAGAAGAGGCCCACGAAGGCGTGTTGGCGTCTGCCAGGGTGGGTCTGTGGCTGCTTGACTCTCAGGCACCGACTGGGGTGAGCGAAGCTCTTTCTCTTTTCTCAGTTTTTGTCACCGATAGCGAAGTCAGCAAGTGTGCACGGCACACACACAACCTACAACGATCGCTGTGACGACGGACGACAGATTGCACAGCCGTGCTGGAGCGAAAGCACCTTGGCTTTGAGAGCAGGACACACGGCGAGCAGTCCCCAGCTCAGAAACGTGGCCTCCGCCTCCGTGTGGCTGGGTGAGTCCCTTCCTCACTCCCTCCTGCAGAGTGTCCCTGTAGGAAACGGAAGTATTGGTTCCTACCAGACAGGAATACCACGTGGGTGAGGAAAACAACGGGGAAGTTCTCTGGGCAGAGGTGCCGCGGCGGCCGCAGCACTCAGCACTTCATTTGTAACACACACGTGCCGCCTCAGGGGACTCTTCGTCGCGAATATGCAGCGATGGCACGAGAAAGCGTGAAAGGCTCTGCGTTCAGGGTGACGTGTTTGGACACACAGAAAATCCCGGGGAATGTACAAACAGAAACTTAAACCTAGTTTGTGAATTTTCCGAGGGAACAGGAGATAAAGCAAATATACAAAAGTCAGCTGTAGTCTTATGTGTGAGCAACAGTTTGAAAATAAAATGTTAAAGCAATATTATTTTCGCTAATATCAATCAATTAAAATAACTGAATAAAGCCACAAAGAGATATTCAAGATCTCTTTCCAGAAACTTACAAAGTTTTGTTGCACAAAATTAAAGAAATCCCAAATGAAGTGAGGCATATTATATGATAATGGGTTGAAAAACTCAATATAGTGAGTGATTTATACCAACTCATTCCCACACTTATTATAAAGGCATCAGGACAGTGTGGGATTTGAAAGAGGACAGACAAAAATATGTGATGAAACAGAATACAGAATACAAAGTTTTTCTAACATTTAAATAGAAAACTAATTTTCAACAAAACATCAAACAAACAGGGAAATGAAAGTTTCTTTGACAGATGGTGTTGAAAAACTTGATGTCCAAATTAGAAGAGAGGATGCCTCAAATTATAGCTGATAACATTTTTCACTCAGTGTAAATAATTGAAATAAGTGCATTTTCAAAAAGAGACAAAACATTGTGGCCACAGCAGGGTTCTTACAGGATTCTAGACTAATCACACCCCACGTTCCCACTGTGTTCACACTACGTATAGTGGTTTTTACCTTCGGTCTCATCGGCATGTTCTTATTCTACCCACAAAGTCTGCATTCTCGTTTTGGCCCCGGGGTCTAGTTTGATAAACATAGTGCCAGAGCAGTGCGGTGCTTTCACATTTCATTTTCTATAATCTGAGATCATGCTAAATTTCCGAATAAAAATACGCAAAAATATACAATAGTTACTCCTTGCTCGTGATTTTATGTTCCATGGTTACCCACCTCTGTTCAATAAAAGATCTTAGTAAGATAATTAACAGGACAACCACACACTGTAGAAAATATGCCTGTTACGTGCAGCTGACAAGTGACCTGCACCCAGAATATCTCTTTCAGCACATGGACCACCCTGGGGTGGGCTGTTAGCAGCTGGGGGGCTGTTAGCCCCTGGGGGGTGCTGTGCACACTGATAGAGGATACATGAGAGCTTCTCCTAACAGACACTCAGTTAGTAGGGAAGCTAAAATATCTCTAAAACTTAAAGTTAAATAAAGTGCAAGGAAAGAGTAAAAGACATGACATGAAGAGGGCTGCCAATGGCCACAAATGTGACAATTTTAGTATTTTTAACATGATTGTGATAAACTGAAACTCAAAGAATATATCAAAAGCATAAGGTGAATATTAACACTTAGAGGAGAGTCACAGAGAAAGAGCCAATCAAAATGAACAGGGAAGGCAGTGGAGAGACCGCATAGGCGTGGCTCCCCCTGAAGGTCACTAGGACCCCATTCCAGGTGGGGGCCCCCACAAAACAGGCCCCGGAACAAGGACTTGTGTGCGCAGTTCATGGGGGAACTAATCCGTGAAACACCAGGAAGGGAGTGGGGGGCGAGAGGGAGAAAGGAGGAAGGATGGAGGAAACTCGCAGGGTGAGCTTTGTGGAGCTGTGTGTCACAGCGGTTAGTTAACTGGGGCATGATCCTCATGGAGAATTCTGGAAGCCAGAGCAGAGCAGACATCTGAGAGGTGTCTCACTGAGGAGTGAAGGACCTTGCGTCTTTATTGTCTCATCCCTGTGATTTGTAAGTTAACGTGCAAGGGGAACAGAAGCGTGGCATTTATTCCCTTGCACGGTGGTCAGCGTGGTCCAGGCAAAGTGAGGGCTGGTCACAGGGCAGGCAGTCGGCAAAGAGCCGTGGTTATCATTGCCAGGGAGCAAGAGAAACGTGTGCGGAAAGGCTAACACGGAAGAGGACAAGGGCAGAAAGTCGCTGTGTCTGCAGTCGGAGCCGCCCAACTTCTGACTCTGAAAGGTGTCACCTGAAGGGAAACAACGCGGCTTGTTTCTGTCACCTGGTGTGAAATACGCTCTCGGGTGATTAAAAAGCTCTAGCCTATGCAAGTCTCCTTTACAGAAAAACTCCAGCTAATAACTGCAGCAGTGAGGGAATAAGGAAATAATAATTTGGCAACACCTAAATGAAATAAGTTAGGCAAAGACCACTGGGTGAAAAAAGACAAGCTTTTCAGTCAGCAGAGGGGGCAGGCCACCACCGCCGGACTCGGGCCAGTCTTGGCATCCCGAGGGCCGGCGCTCCAGGCCCGCTCCCGTGCTGCAGACCACGCCAACCACCCAGGTGGCCGGCCGCTCTCCGAGAGTGAACCGTGAATCTCATCAGTGTTTGAGGGCTGGCTTGGAGTTTACAGGCAATCCAGAAGATGGAGGAGCGAGGTAAACGGCTACATGAAGCAATCAATAAGCCAAGAAACTGTTACTTTCTACAAGGTAATTTACCCGGTTACTTCAAGTCAATGGCACGAAAACAGAAATGATGGGGTGATGTATTATATTTTAAAAGACCTAAGAGATTGAACAAACACAATGAATGAACTTTCTGAATTTTGCTTCAAGTAAACCAATTGAAAAGTCCTATTTCTGGGACAATCAGAGAAACTCAGGTATGAAAGGAGTACTAGATGTTACCAAGGAATTATTTTTATTTTTGGTACGTGTGATAAAATAATTAAGGCTATGTAGAAAAATGTTCATATACTACAGAGGTACATACTAAGCATATAGTGGTAAAAGCATAAGGAATCTGGAAATCTGCTTTACAGTTTCTCAGTAGAGTGTGTGCGAGAGAGAGAGAGAGTCAAGTGTGGCTAACTAAGTCTGGGTCTTCTATAAGAGATACCACTTTACAAGGTGAACCAAAAGCCAAAGTAATGGTAGAATTATGCCAAGTGTGGGTTCATTGGCAAGGTGTTACTGGCCTCATCCGGGCACGTCTGGATGAAACGCTCCCCACTCCTGCCAGTCTGTCCTGGGCCTCCCTCTTCCAAGGAGGAGGTTCCTGCCCATGAGCAGCGTCTCCCTGAGGGCGTCTCTAGTGCGGCTAAAAGATGATACTCACTCTCGGGCCCTCAGAAGGTACCGCCTGCGGTTAGATTTCTTCTGCGTTATCCATTATACCTTTATTGGCTCCCTGTCTTTGACTAACCACTTCCCCTTCTTTTCATCTGACATTTGTTTTACACAAAGTCTATCCCTCATCCGCAGTGAGACCAACAGACGTAGAAAGAGGACTGACTCACAGACCCGGCAGCGTGTGAGAACTGGCCAGTGTCCCCCGCTGGTCCATTCCCCAATCATGAAGTGAGCTGGGATAAGCACAAAGTTGGAGGACTGACCATCTCAGACCCTGGGCAGGACAAAGGAAGAAACCCTTGGAGACCTGCCCCCAGAGGGGAGGAAGGGTTATTCATTAAAACCCATGGACACCAGTCTCCTGGTATCCTCGTTCTGTAGCCATACAATCTAGCGGTGATTATGCAACCTAGGATCACATTCTGATTCCAAGAAACATCCCTCCAGTTCCCCTGGGTGTCCTGCCCCCACTTCCCGCCCCCTGGCCATGGCAGCCAGGCTCTGACCGCGTTTCTTCATTTCTGCCGGAGCGCCGAGAAAGCAGCGGAGGCGCTGAACGCTTGGCTGACTTCCCATCAGCCTGCACTCCCCTTGCAGCCCATTTAGGTTTCGCCCGTGTCTGGGGCTGTCAGCCTCTAGCTCCACTGATGTGTAGAATGGTGCAACATGTTAATTAAACCGAAGAGCACTGTGCCAGAAACAATTTCATTTCAAAATATATTACAAATTTAAAAACAAAACTTCCCCAGTTACGGAGCAGGGCGAACATGAACAGCCATCAGCCACGTTGATGTGCTGTGACGCTTCCCTCTGGGTCTTCCCTCCAAGGACGTGTAGAGGAAACCACGACATAAGTCCCGACTAAGGGGACGACTACAAATTACTTGACCGGTGCTGTTCAAAACTGTCAAGATCATCAAAACCACAGGAAGTCTAAGACACAATCAGGCCAAGAGTAGCTTAAAGAGACAGGAGAGCTAAACTGGGCCGAACAGCGAGTGCCCGCCCCACTCAAAATGCATGTCCATCCCAGAA
Source organism: Tonatia bakeri (assembly GCA_004024845.1). NCBI lineage: Eukaryota > Metazoa > Chordata > Mammalia > Chiroptera > Phyllostomidae > Tonatia > Tonatia bakeri. Next base: position 45,397 of record PVIA01010338.1, on the reverse strand, counting down.
CCCAGAAGTAAGTCATTTTCAGACATAATTAGTTAAGACAAGGGTACCATGGAGCAGGGTGGGCCCTAATCTACTGTGATTGATGTTCTCGTAACAAAAGGGGGATACAGAGACAGATGTGTGTGAAGGGAAGACAAGGATGGAGAGACAGGAGAGGCAACGAGAGGAGAAGGCAGAGGCTGGGGTGATGCATCCCCCAGCCAAGGGAAGCCAAGAGCCTCCTGCAGCACCAGGATCTAGGAAGGGGGAAGAGGAGAGTCTTCCTGAGAGCCCGCCAGGGAGCCCAGCCCTGCCCACACCTAGATTCAGAGTACCTCTCTTCCAGAATGGGGAGCAAATAAATGTTTGTTGTGTTAATACACTCAATTTGTGGTGCTGAATTATGGCACCTCTAAGAAATTAATACAGGTCTAATTAAATTGCTAAATATAAAGTTTTGTCCTGTATAGGACCCTTAAAAAAGAAGATTAAGTAAAAAGTAAGAAAATCTGAAGTTCTAACAGAATTTAACATAGACTGATCACAAATCTTTACATTTTAAACTTGAATAAGATCTAAAAAGAGGAATTAATTTAATATATTATAGTAAATCTGTTAAAAACTCGATTTCCCTCTCTGGGCCGCTACTTAGGGCCATTCTAGAAGCCGGCGTGGAGTTGGGCTGAGCGGAACAGAGTGCTGAGAGCAGGGCAGTGCTGCGCCCTCTGCACCTCCGCCACTCAGTGCTCACCAGGGGCACTCAGCTGGAAGCCAAGTTCCGAGTTTAAAAAACACATTGTCCCCTGGAGTGTGTCCAGGTGAGGCTGACCAGATGGAAAAAACTCTAGACGCTGTATTATGCTAGAAATGTTTGACTTGGGGTAGATCCAGAGTAATTGCTCAGTGTTATTCTTTAAGAAAATAGGCAGCTCCACATTGGTAGATGCTAGCATTAGGAATGTTCTGGAAAGAGGCAGTCCTCCAGGCATGGGGACCTTGTGCACTGTGTTCCTCACTGTTCACAGCTCTTAGGACATTTGGGTGTGTCTTGCATGCGCGCGCGCGCACACACACACACAAGAATCTTTGGATGAATGAATGAATGAGTGAATGAGAGATAAATACACTATGTGAACATCTTAACTGTGATGCGAGGACGGGGAATGAGAATACACTTCCATCCTCCAAAGGGGATCTAAGCACAGGAATAAAAGTGGGGTGTGTTTTGTGCAAGATTTCATGTAATGTTGTTTAAATTGTTCCCCATCTTTGTTTAATTGTGGTTTTTATGGCTCATGTAAGTTGATAAAATAACTCATCTGAGAAGAATCGCCTTTCTCCAAAACTCCTAGCTGGTCCAATGTAGTTTCTCCATCACCGGAGAGAAAAAGCAAGACTGTTTGACTTGGGTTTGCACTTGGCACGGCTCCGTGACAGGGCCATGCTCAGACCGAGTGGTGAACTTTGCACAAACAGACAGGAAGACGAGATGAAATCAGAAAAGAACCATTTTTCTCTGTGACTGCCTGAGGATACTCCCTCCCACTCGTGAAATATGCATCAGCTGTTAATGAAAATGCAGGGTCCTCGTGAAGGGAAAGCAGAAGTCAGGCATGCGGGGAGCTGCCAGTGCCCTGGCCCGCGAGCCCTAGAATATCAACCTCCATGCAAGTTTAAATGGTGCCTGGTGTACGGAGATTATGTAAAAGTGCCCCCGGCACAAGCACCAGGGCAGCTGACAGTTTCTGCATTCCAGATTCTTCTCAAATAGGTTAATATACAAGGGACTGAGAAGTTCAGTCTTGCAAAAAATACGACATGGCTGTAGAATATTTAGGGTGCCCAAATTTAGAAATATGTGTTATAGGTGACAAGAATATCAATAAATCTGCCTTAAGAAGTTTGAGAAATCAAATTAGATGAAAATACAGAAAAAGAGAGATACCTGTGTGCATTCTAAATTTGCTACATTGTACTGATCAAATGCCCTGTATTTGTTTAAAAGGGCACGTTAAATCTACCTCTGCAGGAGGCATTTCACAGAGGTCTCTATTCGCAGAACACTAAAAACGTTGTTCCGGAGAGCAGAGAGGAGGAAAGCTCTCAGTAAAAGTAGATTGAAAGTTATAATCTTGACCTAATGAAAAAAAGTTCCCACTGCCCCTTTAAGACTTGAAAACATGAAATTTTATTCATAGAAAGCCCTCCTGTTCTCAGTTCTCTTACATTAAACTTTAAACTTTATTAACTTCTGATGAAGTCATATTCAAATATTCAAGTATAAGATTATGCATGCACATGAGTTACATAGAGGTAACTCTATGGCTTTGAAACCAAAGTCAGTTTTACTGAGTCAGAATAAATCAGAATATCACTAGAGTATTGCCTGTTGTCTTCCTCACACACATGCACATTGTTTATGTGTGTGTGTATATATGTATATATATTTACACACATGTACCATATACACATATATGTGAGTATATATATCTGAGTGTGTACACTCACGTACTCATATATCACACAGGCACATTGATACAACTAGCACAGACAAACTGAAGCTCTGGGTTTAATGATAAACTTTCTGTTTAGAATAGCAGCATAAACTCAGGTTATCCAGCCTTGGTACTGTCCTCCTCTCTTTACAAATGTTTGATGCTTCTCTGTTGTGTGAAGCCTCTACACGTTGTTAAAACTGCAAAACCTGGTGAACTACAAAAACAAGTGAAGGGGACCCTACAAGGACAGGAGAGAGAAAAATGGGGCAGAAGAAATACATCACAAAATCAGAGACCCAAGATACTGCCTGTTTTAGGAAAACTATAGACACACATATCCAAACAGCTCAACAACTAAACAAGAGAATAAACACGAATAAAAACGCACTGAGTAATATTATAACCAAACTGCTGAAAACCAGTGCCAGAAGAACTGGAAAGAAGGCAGAGAAAAAGCACATTGCTACAGAGGAACAAAGGTAGTGAATACAGAATTCTTTCCAGAAACGTTGCAAACCAGAAGCAATGAAGTAAAATCCTAAAAGTTCTGAAAATAACTGCACACTTAGATTCTGTACACACGGAAACACATTTCTAAAATGAAAGCCAAACCAAGTCTTTCCCTACAAACAAAAGCCGAGGGAATTGGCTGCTCACATTCAGGCGTGACATGAGACTCTGAGGAAGTTCATTAGGCAGAGAGGAAATTATACCAGATATGAATCTACGTCTACACAAAGGAACAAATAATGCTGAAAGGGAAACAATGCGGGTAAACACAAAGTGTATCTTTCCCAATTTTATTGTATTAAAACATTGTTAATGATTTTAATAAAAATCACATTAAACTATAACATTAATAATAAATATAGCCATAGATAGTAATAACAATAGCAGCAAAGGTGGGATAGAAAAATGGAAGTATATACTACAACAGCTATTGATTATGCATGAAGAGATGCAATATTATTTAAAGGTAAAGCATGATTACTTATAGGTGCATATTATAAAACTCAGAGTATGCACTATAATCATAAAACAAAACAAAATATATACCTAATTATACAATGGTAGAAATAAAAGTGGACTACTGAATATATTTAATCCAAAAAATAGGACAAGAAGATGGAAAAAAAGAGAACAAAAAAAACTAATTAAAAAAATACTAAGACTTCCGTTCAAGATGGAGGTGTAGGTAGAAACACTGTGCCTCCTCACACAACCGAAGGAAGGACAACAACAAATTTAAAAACAAAAAAACAACCAGAACTGACAGAAAATCAAACTGTATGGAAGTCTGACAACGAAGGAGTTAAAGAAGAAATATTCATCCAGACTGGTAGGAGGGGTGGAGATGGGGTGGAGAGGACTCGTAGCAAGGCGACAGCTGGTGCAGATAAACTGGGAGTAACAACTGGGGAGCGAGACAGACCCAAAACCCAGGGTTCCAGTGTGGAGAAATAAAGCTTCAAAACCTCTGACTGAAAAATTCTATGGGGGCTGCAGCAGCAGGAGAAACTCCCAGCCTCAAGATGAGTTCATTGGAGATACCCACAAGGTCCTAGAACATACACAATCCCACCCACCTGGGAATCAGTACCAGAAGGGCCCAATTTGCTTGTGGGTAGTGGTGGAAGTGACTGAAAGCCAGCTGAGAGTGAGCAAGTGACCCTGTTCCCTCTCAGACCCCTCCCCCACATTCAGTGCCACAGCACAGTGACATGGGTCACCCTGCCCTGGCAAACACCTAAGGCTCTGCTCCTTACCTATGTAACAGGTGCACTGAGACAGAAAGAAAGAAAGAAAGAAAGAAAGAAAGAAAGAAAGAAAGAAAGAAAGAAAGAAAGGAAGGAAGGAAGGAAGGAAGGAAGGAAGGAAGGAAGGAAGGAAGGAAGGAAGGAAGGAAGAAAGAAAGAAAGAAAGAAAGAAAGAAAGAAAGAAAGAAAGAAAGAAAGAAAGAAAGAAAATGGCCCAAACAAAAGAAGAGATCAAAGCTCCAGAAGAAAATACAACTAAGTGATGAAGAGATGGCCAACATATCAGATGCACAGTTCAAAACACTGGTGATCAGGATGCTCACAGAATTGGTTGAGTATGACTGCAAAACGGAGAAAAAAGTGAAGTCTATGAAAAGTGAAATGAAGAAAAATGTACAGGGAACCAACAGTGATGGGAAGGAAACTGGAACTCAAATCAACGGTTTGGACCAGAAGGAAGAAATCAACATTCAACCAGAACAGAAATGAAGAAACAAGACTTCAGAAAAATGAGAAGAGGCTTAGGAACCTGCAAGATAACTATAAATATTTCAACATCCAAATCATAGGGGTGCCAGAAGGAGAAGAGGAAGAACAAGAAATTGAAAACTTACTTGAAAATATAATGAAGGAAAACTTCCCTACTCTGGCAAAGAAAATAGACTTCCAGGAAGTCCAGGAAACTCAGAGAGTCCCAAAGAAGTTGGACCCAAGGAAGCACACACCAAGGCACATCATAATTACATTACCCAAGATTAAAGATAAGGAGAGGATCTTAAAAGCAGAAAGAGAAAAGAAGACAGTTACCTACAGAGGAGTTCCCATAAGACTATCAGCTGATTTCTCAAAAGAAACCTTATAGGCAAAAAGGGGCTGCAAAGAAGTATTTGAAGTCATGAAAGGCAAGGACCTGCATCCAGGATTGCTCTACCCAGCAGAGTTACCATTTAGAGTGGAAGGGCAGATAAAGTGCTTCTCAGATAAGGGTCAAGTTAAAGGAGTTCATCATCACCAAGCCCTTATTATATGAAATGTTAAAGGGATTTATCTAAGAAAAAGAAGATTAAAACTATGAACAGTAAAATGACAACAAACTCACAACTATCAACAACTGAACCTAAAAACAAAACAAAAGCAAACTAAGCAAACAAGTGGAACAGGAACAGAATCACAGAAATGGAGATCACATGGAGGGTTATCAGTGGGGAGGGGGAGTGGGAGAGTGAGGGAAAAGGTACGGGGAATAAGTAGCATAAATGGTAGGTACAAAATAGACAGGGGGAGGGTAAAAATAGTATAGGAAATGTAGAAGGCAGAGAACTTATATGTACGACCCATGGACATGAACTAAGGGGGATGGGAATGTGGGTGGGAGGGGGTGTGCAGGGCAGAGGGGAGTAAAGGGAGGAAAATGGGACAACTCTAATATCGTAATCAATAAAACGTATTTAAAAAAACACAGCCAATATAATCCCAACAATATCAACAATATTATTAAATGTTAATAGTCTAAACAGCACAATTAAAAATGAAGATTTTTAGACAAGATTAAGGAGCAAGAGTCAACTCTAGGTTGTCTAAACTATTTGGAAACACTGACAGGTTAAAAATGAAAGAATGGAATCACACCCACCTTTTGCACACACACGTTAGCTTGTCACAGCACGTGTGCAGACAGTGTGCTCCTTCATGAGAACTTTGAGAACTTCATGTCAGCATTTATGTGGTTTATAGGCCCCCCCACTCTTTTGATTTTGCGATAATGTTACTGCCATAGATTCTAAGCATCTCACATTTCTTATGACTCTTGTTGATTTAAACAAATGCTAGCCTTTAGAGATTTAAAATATATGTAAACATTAAAATATTAATGTTCTTTATACTTAGTTTGTATTGCTTTCTGAAACTGGGTTTCCTTCCAACTCCATTGCATTCAGCCTATGATATTTCTTTCAGTTTTCTGGTGTTGTTGGGGGAATACCCACTGAAGGTTACGGCTTTCACATTTTTCTCTGTCTAAAGTATTTTTGTTGTAGTTTGCGTTTTGAAGGACATCCCACTGGATACAGGAATTTATGTTGACAATATTTTTTTCTCTCAACACTTTAAAAACATTCTCTTTTCTTCGGGCCTCCATTGTTTCTTTCTGTCAGAAACAATGGTCATTCTTACGTTGTCCTCTGTCTGTAACACAGCAGTGGACAAAAGAAGGTTACAGTCATTCGGAGGGAGAAGACACTCAGGACGTGACAATTACAGTAGCTTTATTAACTCACGAGAACGGCACAGTGGCACGGCAAGCCTGCTTTTGCCCAGTCCTGTGTGTTCCCACCGGCTGGCAGCTTCCACAATGCTCTCTTCACCAGCGGTTTACAACAGCTTAACTGTAATTCGAGTGGTAGGGGTTTCTCCTCCTCTTCCTCCTTCTTTCCCTTCTTCATCGTCTTTCCCTGTGGTAGGAACCTGACCTCCTTGAGCTGGCATGTGCTTTTGAAAAAATTCCCCATCACTGTCCCTTCAAGCGTCCCATCCCTTTCATTCTCACTCCTCTGAGAACTCCAGCCCCACACTGGCCAGACGTTTGACACTGACTCGGACCGCTCTGTCCTGTCTCCCCTTTTTCCCCTTTTCCGGGCTGTGATCGTTTCTACATCTGCCGACGCAATTGCTCTGCTCCGTCTGGTCTCCTGATGAGGCTGTGAAAAGCATTCTCATTTCTGATATGGTTTTCATTATTAACATTCCCATTTCAATCTTCTTTTTAGAGTTTGTTATCTCTACTGAAATTCCCAGTGCACTCACTTCTATAATCCACTTTATGAGATACTTTAACACGTTAACCGAAATTGCTTTTGAGGTGTCTGATAATTCCAACCTGTGGGTCATTGTTGCATCTGGATTTATTGACTGATTTATGCCTTGATGAAACAAAGCATATTTTCTTGCTTTTCTATGTGATATTTACTTTTTGATTAAATACCAGATGCTATCTAATTTTGACTACTTGTCTCCGACTTTTTCTCACCCATCCATGCTCTAAAATAAACAACGAAGATATTCATGTGCCCACCCCACTTGAGAGTGGTGTGTTTTTGCATTTTTGTTCTTTAGGGCAGTGGTCCCCAACCTTTTTAGGCACTTTGGACCGGTTTTGTGGAAAACCTGGGGGGAGAGGGAAAGAAGGGATGAGGACACAGGAGGCAGAGCTCAGGTGAGCTTTTCTTGCGGCTGGGGGTTGGGGACCCCGCTTTCCATTACATTGTGATTTCGGCAATGTGATAGGCCCAAGAAACCACGGTTTGGTAGATTATCTGGCCTGTCCTCCTGGTTAGGGTGGGTGAATGCCTGCATCCTATGTGAAGCAGACACCCCATTCTGCTTTTAAGTGGGGCGGTGGCAATGCCCATGGTGGTGTGTGGCAGTGTTAGGACTGGCTCTTTGAGGAGCATCGTGGTACTGTAGGCTTCGGGAGGCCAGCTCAAGGACAGCAGCAGAAGAAGAAGAGGCAGCCCTGCAGCCTCAGTGGCGCACACTCACTCGGGGACTCTACATCAATCCAGTCTCCCCCTTTGTCCCTGCAGCCTGTGGGGAGTCCGAGGCCCCTACAGCTCCTTCTCTGCAGGTAATACTACTGTGTCCCTGATGGGAAGCTCATTGTCACAACATCTGGCCCAGCCAACAGAGTCACTGCCTCAAAGATGTGGTACCGGGACTGGCTACGTGACCCGATACAACTCAAAAGCGACAATGACTTTATCACCAGCATGAAAGATCTCGCTTGTCTACAACATGCATGGGCACAGCTGCCGCTTAGATTGTCACCAGTGGTTGTCTGGAAGGAAGGCCCATGATGGCCTCATGGTGGTGAAAAAACGACTAGAGATCCAGGAAGAGAGAGGGTCTGTTTTCCAAGATGAAAAGAGTTTGGGGATTGGATGTACAGCAACGTGAATGTACTTAACACCACTGAACTGTACACTTAAAAAGTGTTGAAATGATCAACTTTATATCATGTACATTTTGCCACAATGAAAAAAGAATCCATGAATTTGTTGGTTGCTTCCAACTATGCAGAAGTTTAACAGAAAGAGGATAACAATCTCAGGCTTCAACAATCTCAGATCACGGAGCTGCCAGAGAGTTGGGGGAGTTTCTCCGCAAAGCCTAATTACTATCACACCAGCAGGGCTTACGCAGCTTGAAATTAGGGCAGTCTTTGATATTGAACGTTGCAGAATTATAACACTTGAATTTACAGGCTATCCAGGGTTCTTAAAGCTGTCTGAGGATCGCAAGGGGCATGGCGTTGCTTGAATCGGGAACTTTGGTAGCCCCAGCATCACCCTGTCGAGGGAAAGGACTCTCCAATTTTAAAGAAAAAGATGAGCTCCCAGAGAAAGGAGCCACGTGACAGAGTTTCTCTTCCACAAACGAGATGGAACCATTTCTCATGATGGGCACCAAGGCGGCACACAATCACAGGGCTCCGCCCACAGCTCCTTGTCAGAGGAAAGGGGATCGTGGTATCGCTCCTGATGACACTGAGGCTCACCGTGCTGAAACATTACTTGATCTACGTAATCAGGAAAAGTCGAGAACTAAGGAGACCAAATCTGGTTTGAGCACAGCAGAGAGAAGCAAAGCCTTTCACACACAAACCCGAAGTCCCTTGAATGAGGAGCATGCTGGCTTCCCTCCGGATTTTGTAGGAAAAATCTTGCTACACCACAAGTATAGCTCATAAGTCTTCCTCCGTGCCTTCTCATTCCCCTAGGCGAAATAACCTTGCAAAATCACAAGGGAAATAACTAACAGCGCGGGATATTATTAGACACGGGCTCTAAGGTGATGCTGGGAGCCCATCCAAACTCCAGGGAATCCAAAATGTCACTCTATGCAACATGGGAGTTGAAAGAAGCCATAAAATAATTGCATTTGGTCTAGATCCTTCTCACATTGAGCCCGGTCAGTACACAGGTGCCCTGTGGTCACATGACCAACTCTTGAAGCGAAGCTGAAGTAGACACACTCACCAGCTGGGAAAACTCCCACCTGGGTTTTTTGGCCTATGAAATAAAGACTATGATGGTATAAAAAGCCAATTAGAAGCTTCTGGAGTTAACTTCAACAAAACAAAAAAGCACAAGCAATGCCACACCCCTAAGGGGTTTGCAGTATTCATGCTACAGTGAAACATTTGAGGGATGAAGGGCCATAATTTCTGTAACAGCCAACAGTGTCACTCGTCAACTCACTCATTAATTCACTCATTCACTAATTCCTTTCATTCACTCATTAGATCTTTGTAGCTACCAATGACATCCTAGAGAATCACTGCAGATGTTTGGTGAGCAGGAATTGCAACAGCGATGCACCCGGCACCTCTGTAGGACAGATGTGTGTCCAAGAAGAGCCCGGAGGGGACCCTGAAGACCTGAATGAGCTGCACGAGCAGGGAGCTCATCCTCTGATGGCACCCCCTCCTGCTCATCCCACCATTCCCCTCAACCCCACTCCCAGACAGACACACAGGAGCACCCTGAGGCCAGCTCAGGAAGAACGCACTTCAGCTTGGTTCCCCAGCGGGTCCTGAGGGTCTGTTAAGTGGCTGTGACATCCCAGCCCCACATGTGAATGGGCCTGAGGGAAGGCACTTAAAGGAAAGCTCCAGGTAGAAAAGTGGGTACCTCACTGCCTGGGCTGAAAGGTGGCCAGATAAGGGGGCATATACTGATTTACAGTGGATGGCTAACTCTTTGGACAAGTGTACATGAACCTGATGTAAAAGGTAGAAAAATAGGTGACCGGAACATCTAGGTAAGAGACCTGGAGGTGGGCCCTCAGGACAGGTGTGATATGTGGCAGTCTTCAGGGACTTCTCCCCGAGGGTGCCACAAAGCAGACTCAGACATCAGGACGACACAGCGGCCTCTGCAGTGCCCATTGTCTCCACACCCCCCTGGTATTTGCTGAGCTGATGTAGAAAATGGCCGTGAGGGCAAGAAGGGGAGGTCGGCAGCGCCTCAGCAATGTGGACTTCCCTTTATCGAGGCCCAGATGCTTGGAGACTGCTGATGGCCCAGCCTACAGTGGGGAAGCCATCTGAGCCCTCAGCGTGGTGTTATTCCTGGGAGGAGCAGCCGGCCACCTGGTGGAAGGTGGATTGCACTGGACCTTTCATCCCAGTGTGTTCTCCTTATCAGAGCACACACTTCCCCGTGACGTGGGAGTGGCTTCCCGCCCACCGCCCTAGGATGGCCGAACCTGCCCTTCCCTGCAGCAACATTCCACAGTACGCTCCCAAAGACCGCATTCCTTTTTCAGCAAAAATGTTGCAGTGGGCTCCCACTCACAGAATTCTCTGTTGGGTTTGTTTGTTTATTTGTTTGTTTTTTTCATATCCAAAAGTTGCTTGCCTTCTAGAAGCTTGGAATAGACTATTACAGAGTTAATTGGAGCACCAGCTAGGAGACACACTGTGTAAGTTAGGAATGTTGTACTCAAATAGCTGATATATTCTTTGAACAAGCAACCCCTATATGGTGCCCTATTAGTTTTCTATCGTAGAGCAAATTGCTACAAACTTAGCAACTTAAACCAGCACTCCTTTGTCAGCTCACGGGTCCTGTGGGTCCGGAGTGTGGGCGTGGCTGGGCTGGATCCCCTGCTCAGCGTCTCACCAGGCTGCCGTCCAGGCGTGGGCTGGGTCTGGGGCCTCTCATCTGCAACTCAGGGCCCGTGCTCTTCCCAGATCCTGTGGTCTGTTGGCAGTGTTTATTTCCCTGCGTCCATAGAACTCATGCTGACTTGCTTCTGAGAGCCTAGCAGGAGAGAGCGACTCTGCCTTCTAGACTTCTTGAAAAGACTCACCTGACGAGGTCAGGCCTACCTACGGGCATTTGATTACAAAGCCTTTTGTTTAGAGACTTTAATTCTATACGCAGAAGCCCCTTCACCTTTGCACAGAAAGGAACCTAATCCTGGGCGCTGAGTCTCCCATGGTCACAGGCTCCACCCACACTCCACGGGAGGCCCTTCTGCAGGTGGACACCACCTGAGAGTTCCTAAGCCGCTTGGGACACAGTCTGGCTAGTTTGGGGATGCTAGCCCCCTGGGAGGTGGGTAGCACTGGCAGGAGTGTGTCCACCAGGTCTCTGCTCGGTGACAGAGTGTGGCTCCGGCAGCAGTTCTGCGGGAACCAGTCCTCCAGGTTCTGCGGAGTGACCTTCAGGCGTGCGAACCACTTTCTCCAGCTCTTTGCCCTCCAGATTTTCCAACCCTTTCATCCTTGATTTTCTGCGTTAAGTCTCCTTCTGTATAATGTATCTAGTGTGTCTTCTGAGTTCTGCCTGAACTTTGAAAAATCGTGATTTGTTTATAATGTAGGCTTAATAAGTGTTAGCTTCCTCCTGCTCAAGAAATTGAGATTTGTTACCTTTTCTAGGAAGCAAATGTCTGCATTTAGTACACACATACTGCCTTGTAGTATGTAATAATCCATAGTGTAGAAATCTACTGGATTCTACCGAACACTAATGCAGTACAAGTATCAGACTTACTCTAAACATCTCTCAGCATAGACCTTCATGCAAGGCTGGGAGTTGTCAGCTGGTAACAAACTGTGAAATCATGGAAACTGGAACCTAAGAGCATACTCAAACCCTTAAAAATTAGGTTAACTACTAAGTTCCTTATTCTGTATGTCAAAAGATAGAATTGGTGCTAGATATTCATACACACACATGCACATGCCCCTTTTATATTCATATACTCTTGTTAATTAAATGATCCAGGGTCTCCTCACACAAGGAGCACACAGGATTGTTTTTTCCAGTATAGCATGGATTCCCAACCGCCTTGGCTGGGATGCCCCCTCAGCAGAATCAGGAACAGCGGCAGGAGGAGCCCCCACGGCAGGGACGGCTGCCGGGCAGCTGAGTGCTTCCCCTGCGGGCCGAGTGGCATTGAGGCCGTTCGTTTACACCATGAAGAAAAGTCCTGACATACAAGCTTCTGCTCCATCTGGAACCACGTGTCTAGAAATTCAGATTAGTGGATTTCATGCCCCTGGCTATGAGGTCTTGAATATATCTTTATCTAAATAAAACATATTTTTCCTAAGAACATATTAGCTTGGGAGTTGGAGCGTTGTATCGTTTTGTGAGTAAACAGATGAGAAATTGGAATCTCAACCAAATTAAACCAACAGACGGCTGCCTTTGGTGGCTTTGATCACCTTGTGTTCCATATATTACTGTCACTTCAGACGGAGACCGCTCCAGCCACATCTCATCACAAGGTGCACACTTCCATAATTTTCTCACAAGAAAAGAAAGCAACCCAAAGCCGGCAATGGATTTCCCTTTTTTCTCCTCTGGCAAAAATGTCATGTCATCCCTAAGAAAGCCTGGAAATTTCAGATCATCTCAGAAGAAATCAACTCAAAAACAAGAAGAATAAGTCGGGGGGAAAACGGGGCAAACGGACCCAAGTAGGCGTTGGTAAGCCAGCCCGAGAGACAAGACAATCAGATGTCCTGCTGTGACGGCCAGGGCCTTCTGAACCTCCACTCAGGGCTTTTCTTCCTCTGCGCTAAAAATCCCGTCCCCAGCTTCTCCCAGGCCCCCTCACACTGACACATCAGAGCAATGGCGTCCCTGTCACACACCGGTGCTCTCCCGAGGCAGGTGCGTCCTCACCCGTGAACCCGAGCCAGTAGCAGGCACAGAAATCATGCCTTTGTCTTCAGGGGGCCATGACTGCCATGACGGAATCACAGCTTTGTGAGGTGAATCCACTGTTGCAACACCTTCTCCAGGGACACTTATTTCAAATTAAATGATGGTATTTCCCTGGAGAGGTTCAAATTTCTGATAATAATTTAAAAAAGCCCAAATTCCCCCTTGTATATTTAGGAGTTCCTCATTCTTGAAAATGACCAGTATCAGCCTAGAGCCCCTGCTTGGCCGCTCCAAGGGTCGGTCAGGACACATAGGACATATGGACAGCGCGAGAGGGCTGCAGACCGCACTCTCAGCCCTGCCAGCTCCTGTCCCCACGTCCCCGCAGACCAGCAGGCATGTGCACTCCCCAGTCTAAATGCTGGAATCCACGCACTGCACTGCTGCAGCCGCTGGCAGGTGGATGGTGTCAAAAGGGTAGGCATTCTTCCGGGACTTGGAGGAATTTAGGGCACCAGAGCTCCATCAGTTAAAGACCGAGGGCCCACATCCTGCTTGGGCCCTCTCCAGCCCGGCATCCCGGGCTGCCTGGTCTCCAGCTGGCCTGACTTGGTACATTTCCTAAAATTGAGGGCCAGGTGTCCAGCCAGCTCTGCCAAGCCAAAAGGCATTTTCATTTTGGATGGAGATTAGCAATTCCAATTTAATTTTAAACCTTGCAGAATCATGTATAAACATAACCTGATTTACAGCAAAGCTAGATGACTCTGACGATAGTTCTCTGCTTCTTGTAAAAATCCAATAAATGTTGATTGATTTTTAAAAATAGATATCATTAATTCTTCTACTAATGATGGCTGGATGATCAATTTTAGGTCTAACTGGAGAACACACCAATTTTATGAGGCTGAGTAAAATATTACCAAGATGATCCGAGTAAAAGAGTCAATTACCATAAGTCACAATTTCTCAAGCCCCGAATTACATCAAGGTAGACGCACTCATTCCGTAGAACCGGTGTCAGTAAGCCTCTGGCTGCCAGCTTAGTAATCACATGCACGGATTGATCTTCTCACATTACCTTCTAAACTCCACGAAGGGGAAGCTCAGGGCTTTGGAAATTGCTTAGCCTTTGTAATCTTTAATTCAAAAGCAGAACCTCGGTCTCCACTATCTCGAGGAATTGGTGAATCTGAATGAGCTCAAGCACCAAACCAGTGTATTGACCTTCCTTGTTCCAAGACTTCAAATCAATAAACTCTCTAAATCTAATAGTTTCAGTAATAGAACTGTTCAATCGTTCGCTCACAGAAATAAGGATGCATGTAGTTATGGTCCAGAGCAGCTCAAAGATAATCAGATCAACACCATTCATCTTCCTGAGGACTGCCTGAAAAAGACAAGAGCAATAAACAAAAGGTTGAAGACAAGCTCCAGGCTTAGTTAGTGAAACTTTCTGTGTTTGTGTAGGGTTCCAATGCACACACACGGAACACAGCACACAGTGATTTTCCAACAATTTATCCCCCTTTCTACCCCACCCCCCTCCCCCAATACTGACTTTGGTTAAGGAGAAGACAGAATTAACTGAACACCTTTTCAATGCATGCATATATTTTATTTCTCAGATGAAAACCACCACACTATATAAATCCAGGAGGAGCACAAATCGGGAAGTCTTTTTGAACGTCATCCCTCAAGTTGCGCAGCATGTGACCCAATCACTGTTTTAACACAAGAGGTAAGTAAAAAAGAAGGAACTAACCCTAAAACCAACACTCTCTTATTTTTTAATTTATAGAATTCCAAGATTTGCCTGAATTCTCTGAATGTATTTAGAAAACAAACAGGTCTAAGAATTTTTAGTAAATAAAACCATTTCAGTGAAATTCAAGGTAAAACATCGAAGAGCCTTTATTTACATTGACCACTAACTCAACATTAAGAATATTTAACAAGAGAAGTTTTGTAATTATTACCAACTAGTAACTCTTAGTCTAGAAAAAATAATTTTAAAAAATACAACCTATAGTTTATTTTTTTTAGTCTGAATATAAAATATTTAGGGGTAAAATAAGGGTTTACAGATATTTTCTGATTCTCCTATTTGTTTAAGGATAGAAAGCTTTAAAACAATTAGATAAAATTGGCCTTGGCTGGCATAGCTCAGTGGATTGAGCTCGGGCTGCGAACCAAAGCATCGCAGGTTTGATTCCCAGTCAGGGCACATGCCTGGGTTGCAGGCCATGGCCCCCAGCAACCGCACATTGATGTTTCTCTCTCTCTCTCTTTCTCCCTCCCTTCCCTCTCTAAAAATAAATAAATAAAATCTTAAAAAAAAAACACAACTATTTGTTTAAAAAAACAATTAGATAAAATTGGCCACAATTATATAAGAAATGAGAGGGATGAGTCAGCATTATTTTGGTGTTATAAGGCACTTGCCCCGCCCGAGGAGGGGTAGAGCACTTCACTCCCGAAGTGCATCCGAAAGCACACTGGCATTGGTTGTAAATGTACAGAACAGCTGCAGAGCAACCTCTGAAAACGTTACAGAAGAAGTAGAACTGCTATGTTGAGAAAGGGGTAAAAAGGAATCACATAAAATACTCGATTAAAACCACAAAATGCAAAAAGAAGTGGAATATAAAAATAGGAACAAAGAAAAAGGGCAAAGAATAGAAAACAATAACAAACATAATAGATATTAATCCAACTCTATCGGTAATCACTTTAAACATCAAGAGTCTAAATTCACCAATTAAAATTACAGGGCTTGTCAGAATGGATTAAAAAAAAACACAACCCAAGTATGTTTTACAAGAAACCCACGTTAAATGAAAAGAAAGATATAGGTTAAAGTAAAGGGACAGAGAAATAGACCATGCTGACTCTAATCAAAAGAAAGCAGAACTAGCCGAATTACTTGCACACAGATCAGACTTCAGAGCAAGAGAAGTTATCATGAATAAAAAGGTCATTATATAATGATAAAGGGATCGATTATCCAAGAATACACAGCAATCTTTAACATGCATGCATCTAACAACAGAGAAAAAAAATATGAAGTAAAAACTGAAAAGCTGTGAGGGGAAAGAGATGAATCCACTGTTTATTTGCAGCTTGCACATGCCTCTGTCAGAAATGGGCAGAGCCAGCAGCCGGCAGATCTGCAAGGGTGTAGCTGAACTCAATTAACCTCATCAAACAACTGGATACGGTTGATGTCTGTAGACCACTTCACCCAGCAGGAGCAGGACGCCCGTCCTACTCAAGCTCATGACCAGCACTCACTAAGACAGAACACATTCTGGTCCGTAAATGCATCATAAAACATTTAGAAGAGCAAAAATCACACAGTGTCCGCTCTCAGACTACACTGGAATCAAGCTAAAAAGAACGGTGGTTGGGAAATCCCAAAATACTTGGAGATCAAATAACATACTTTTATATAACACATTGGGTCAAAGAAGAAATCTCAAGAGAGATTAAAACACTTTCTTTAAATATATTTTACTGATTATGCTATTACATTTGTCCCATTTTCTCTCCCCTTTATTCCCCTCCCCCTGTAACCATCACCACCACCATCATTCCCACACCTTAGTTCATGCCCATGGGTCATACATGTAAGTTGTTTGGTTTCTCCATTTCCTATACTATTCTTAACTTCCCCCTGTCTATTTTGTACCTACTATTTATGTTACTTATTCCCTGAACCTTTTCCCAGACCCTCCCTCTACCCCTCCCTGCTGTAACCCTCCATGTGATCTCTATTTCTGTGAATCTGTTTCTGTTCTAGTTGTTTGCTTAGTTCATTTGTGTTTTTGGTTTTTTTTAGATTTGTTTATTGAAAGCTGTGACTTTGTCATCATTTTACTGTTCATAGTTTTCATCTTCTTTTTCTTAGATGAGTCCCTTTAACATTTCATATAATAAGGGCTTGGTAATGATGAACTCCTTTAACTTGACCTTATCTGGAAAGCACTTTATCTGCTCCATTCTAAATGATAACTTTGCTGGGTAGAGTGATCTTGGATAAAGGTCCTTGCCTTTTGTGACTTTGAATACTTCTTTCCAGCCCCTTCTTGCCTGCAAGGTTTCTTTTGAGAAATCATCTCAGAGTTTTATAGGAACTCCTTTGTAGATGACTGTTTCTTTTTTCTTGCTGCTTTTAAGATCCTCTCCTTATCTTTAATCTTGGGTAATGTAATTATGATGTGCCTTGGTGTGTGCTTCCTTGAGTCCAACTTTTTTTAAACTCTCTGAGCTTCCTGGACTTCCTAGAAGTCTATTTCCTTTGCCAGATTAGGGAATTTCTCTTCATTATATTTTCAAATAAATTTTCCATTTCTTGCCCTTCTTCTTCTCCTTCTGGCATCCCTGTGATTTGGATGTTTAACATTTAAAATTGTCCTGGAGATTCCTATGCCTTTCCTCATTTTTTTGAATTCTTGTTTCTTCATTCTGTTCTGTTTGAGTGTTGATTTCTTCCTTCTGGTCCAAACTGTTGATTTGAGTCCCTGTTTCCTTCCTTTCACTGTTGGTTCACTGTACATTTTCCTTTATTTCACTTTGCATAGCCTTCACTTTTTCCTCTGTTTTGCGGCCATACTCAACCATTTCTGTGAGCATCCTGATCACCAGTGTTTTCAACTGTGCATCTGATCGGTTGGCTATCTCTTCGTCACTTAGATGTATTTTTTTTCTGGAGCTGTGATATGTTCTTTCATTTGGGTAATTTTTTTCTTTTGGTCTTAGTGCACCTGTTACGTAGTAAGGGGTGGAGCTTTAGGTATTTTCCAGGGTGGGGCAATCCATATCACTGCATTGTGGCACTGTATGTGGGGGAAGGATCCAAGAGGAAACAATGCAGCTTGTCCAGCTCTTGGCTGGCTTTTAAGTGACTTTTTGGGGACTCTCAGCTTCCTGGACTTCCTGAAAATCTATTTCCTTTGCCAGATTAGGGAATTTCTCCTTCATTATATTTTCAAAGAAATTTTCCATTTCTTGCCCTTCTTCTTCTCCTTCTGGCACCCCTATGATTTGGATGTTTAACATTTAAAATTGTCCTGGAGATTCCTAAGCCTCTCCTCATTTTTTTTGAATTCTTGTTTCTTCATTCTGTTCTGGCTGAATATTGATTTCTTCCTTCTGCTCCAAACCATTGATCTGAGTCCCAGTTCCCTTCTCTTCACTGTTGGTTCTTCTTCAGTCACTTTTCCCATTTCCCACAAGCAAACTGGGCCTTTCTGGTGCTGATTCCTGGGTAGGAGGGTTTGTGTATGTTCTAGGACCCTGTGAGTCTCTCCAACGAACTCACCTGTGAGGCTGGGAGTTTCTCCCGCCACCTCAATCCCCACAGGTTTTTTCAGTTAGTGGTTTTGAAGCTTTTTTCCCCCATGCTGGAACCCTGGGTTACTCTGTCTGCCTCACTGCCCATTTGTTCCTCCTGGTTTATCTGCACACAAATGTGGGACCGCCTTCTGTGCCAGCCACCACCCACCCTGGTCCTCCAGTGCTGCCTTGCCACGTCCTCTCTGTCCAGCTGCCCATCTCCGCCCCTCCTACAGGTCTGTATGAATGTTTCTTCTTTAACTCCTTGGCTGTTAGACTTCCATATAGTTCGATTTCTGTCAGTTCTGGTTGTTTTTTGTTTTTAAGTTGGTTGTTCTCCTTCTTTTGGTTGTGTAAGGAGGCACAGTGTGTCTACCTATACCTCCATCTTGGACAGAAGTCTTCCAAGCTCTGTAGATTAAAACACTTTTAAGTAAATAATCATAAAACTACAACAGTTTAAAATGTGTGGATTGCAACAAAAGCTGTGCATGCAAGGAAATGTATATTATTGATTATACATGTTAGAAAACATAAAGATATAAAATAAAAAGTCTAAGCTTCTTCCTTAAGCAAGTACAGAAACTAAAGCAAATTAAATTCAAGATAAGCATAAAAAAGAAAAAATAAAATTAGAGCAGAAATTAATGTAATTAGCCCTGGTTGGTGTGGCTCAGTGGATTGAGCATGGGCTGTGAACCAAAGGGTCACTAGTTCAATTCCCAGTCAGAGTACATGCCTGGGTTGCAGGCCAGGTCCCCAGTGGGGGCCATGTGAGAGCCAACCACACACTGATGTTTCTCTCCCTCTCTTTCTTCCTCCCTTCCCCTCTCTCTAAAAATAAATAAAATCCTTGTAAAAAAAGAAATTAACGTGATTAAAAACAGAAAATCAACAGAGAAAATGAATAAAACCAAAAATTCATACTTTGAAAAGTTCAATAAAATTGATAAGCCACTGGCCAGGATAGTTAAGAAAAAAAGAGAAAGAAAGCGAAAGAGAAGACACAAACTACTAATATCACAAATAAAGAAAAGGCATTAATACAGATCATATAGACACAAAAAGCATACTAAAGGAATGTTATGAAAAACTGTAGGCCCACAAATATGATAACCCAAATGAAATGGACCAATGGCTTGAAAGACAAAATCTGCCAGAATTCACACAAGAAGAAATATACTATTTGAATAAACCTATATCTGTTTAAAAAATGGAAGATCCAGACCCTAAAGGTTTCACTAGTGAATTATACCAAACATTTAAGAAGAAATTATACCAAATTTTCTGCAACCTCTTTCAAAATATAAAAGCAGAAGAACTACTTTCTAACTCATTCTATGAGGCCAGCACCACACTAACATGAAAACCAGACTAATGTTAGTGAACACAAAATTACAGGCTGATATCATTCATGAATATAGATGCAAAATCCTCAACAAAATATTAGCAAACCAAACCCAACAATGTATGAAAAGAATTGCACTCCTCTGTCAAATGGGATTTATTTGGTATGCAAGTCTGGTTTAGCATTTGAAAATCAATGTGACCCATATTATCCACAAGCTAAAGAAGAAAAATCACATGATCATATATATAGATAGACAGATACAGAAAAAGCATTGGACAAAATCCAACACCCACTGATGATGCTGGTGATGATGGTGATAATGATGACGACAGATTATAGCAAACTGGGAATACAGGGGATCTTCCTCCAACAGACAAAGAACATCTGTCCAGGCAGCAGCCTCTCCGCTGCTGTCCTTGCTTCTGCCTTGGGCCTGGGTCTGACGATCAGTCTGTGACAGCCAGTGGGCTTCCATCTGTCCTTTACTCACAACCCCCAACACAGGCCCGTCTCGCTCCAAGTAAAATCCAAGTCCATGCAGCAGACAAGGCCTGCGGGATGTGCCCCCTTTTTACTCGAGGACGTCGCTTCCATGACCCCACTCGTTCCCCTGACCCTGGGCACTGGAGCTGCTGCTGTGACGCTGCCGCCTGCTCCAGAGCGGCCTTCCCATGGCCTCCTTCCCCAGCCGCCCTGACCCCTCCTTTGCGTGTCTCAGTATCCAACATCCTGGAGATTGCAAAACCACGTTTCGTGATGGCCAGTCTCCACCACTAGGGGCAAGAGCTCCACCAGGACCTGGATGATGGACAAGAGAATTTCTCCCAGGGCACAGAATTAGGGTTTAAGCAAGGAAATACCCCACCAGCAGCCATAGATTCTTCACAAGGCCTACCCAGAATGGGTTCTGAAAGGCTGTGGGCCAGTGAGTGCCCATTATCTCCCATTCTTTTAACTCCTCTCTGCTCCGGAGATGGGGCTCTGGTTAGCCCATCCGCATTCCACACCGTCGCAGTGCTGTGGGGGACACCCACAGCTGGTCTGTTGGGCCAGAGCTCCCTGGGTGCTGAGAGTCCACGTCTGAGTCTGTGGATGGTGTCAAGGTTTAGACTTCGCACGGCCTGTGCTGACTGGGTGGGGCCCTGGGAAAGCTCTGCTGGGAAGCAGGGTGCAGACAGGTCCCTGGTGCCACCTGGTGGCCAGGTGAGTACTGCAATCCACACACCTGCCTCCAGGGAGGGCTCTGACCTCATTCTTGCTGTCGGAATGTGACTGGCCAGGTCAGGGCAGGAAAACAAATGAGACACCTTTTCTGCATGCATGTTCTTTCGCCTTTCCAGGGCAAGCACTTGGACCGGTGGGGCTGCGAGATTTCAGGAGCCTCAGGCTCACAGGGGTGTCCAACTTTGTGGCGTCTCTGGGCCGCATTGGAAGAGGAAAACTGACTTGGGCCACACATGAAATACATTGCAACATGTAATCAAAAAAAATCTCATAATGTTTTAAGTAAATTTACAGTTTTGTGTTGGGCTGCATAGCCATCCTTGGATGCATGTGGCCCACGGGCCACAGATTGGACACCCCTGCATTGCAGTCAGAACAAGACCCTCAACCTCGGTCTTTCATGCAAGCGAGCAACAGACTCCCATGGTCGACTTGAAAAATCAGGGTTCGTTTTGTAACGGCTCTTATTACTGTAACGGATTTTCTTGGGCGCTTTTCTATTGGTAATCCCCAACTCTGTTTAAAATGTCTTACTCTCTTCCAGAGATGGAAAAGTAAGATAAAGACTAACAGCCCCGGAATACCACCCCTACATACACACACACACACACACACACACACACACACACACACACACACGTGCACCCGCGCAGTTGGCTTTGCCTAGAAAGGACTCTCGAGGACCGCTCACAGAACAGTCTGCTCTGTTGGTTTTCTGCTCCAAGTTCACTTCCTTCTCTGCCTGCACAGGCAGGTGTTACACGATGTCTTTGATTATGGATACTGATGGTGATTTTTTTTAATGACAATGGCTGGTACCCTATTAAATCATAATGCAGAATTATTAGTATTAAATGGAGATTCCTGTAAAATGTTTTGTGAAGAGATCAAAGAAAAGCTGAAAACTCAAGAGTCATCGACAAGAAGTCTGGAAGGCAGGGAAGCCGGAATGAGATGGTGAAGGTCTCCACGTGCCAGAATACAAGGTGTGGCCTTGATGTTATGTACATGTGCACTGATGTGTTTAAATCCTCTCCATTTAAATGCCACCTCCCAGAGAAACATTCCCGGACCACCAACGGACGGGGACCTCTGTCCCCCAACAGGCATGTTGCTCTTCCCCCCTCACATGACAAGCAGATGACATGGCCCAGGGCAGGCATTCAATAAGGAGCTGCTGAATGAGTAAAGTGCAGGTGCTTGTGACAAGTCTGCATCATCGCCCCATGCTTGTGGTTAAAAGCCTTGTTCTGAAGTGGCAAATAATCTCCTCGACCCTCTGCTTCGTGTTACAGTTCATTCTTCTACACCTGGGGACAATCGCACACGGCAACGGCCAGGGTGTCCTGCTCATGTAAGCAGATGGGAACCAGCCTCCCTCAGGCCTGGGTGGCACGCTAGACATCAGGAGTGCAAGGGCACATCTTCAAAACGCCCCCAGGAAAGCTTATTACTGAACACGCTAATTAGTAAGGGTTTTCAAGTTCCGCATGCCCACGCTCATTAGGTTCAATTGTAGCCTCCAAAGTACTTTCATTCTGCCAACAGACATTGCCATTGAAAATTCTTATTTTGGGGAGTAAAAAAAAGTACTTCTGTTTCCATAATGTCATTTGAACATGAAATGAACACATTAACCTAAAAATTCTGCATCGTCCTCCAAGTCCCTTTTCTGAGCCAAGGTGCGTATTTACAAAACGGTAAATTGCTTAAGGAATTGAATCAGAGGAGAAGCAATCTCAGACAATGCTGAGAGAAATAAGAAAACAACACAATAGGTCTTTTTCTCGGGAGTGTTTGGTTGAGGGTGTTAGGTCTGACTCTCTTATCGCAGGTAAAATTTATCTCTTGTTACTATGGATAGAAATAAAGCCACTCCAGCTGTGTGTGTCAGACCTGAGGTGCGTCAGACACTGGGTGTCTCCGTTGATGAAACCCGTGGGGACCTCTGCTGCTGGAAGCCCTGCCTGCCTGTGGAGAGTGCGAGTGCACCTTGACCTTGGCAGCAGCCAATCCGCCAGGGGGTCAAATCCATTATGATTTCAATGCCAGTTTCACTGCCCGGGAGGCCCAGATCATCGGCTGCAAGTCTGGTGGTATCGCCGGGCCCCAGCTCTGACTTGCCTCTGCTTGTTCGGAGGCCACCAAGCTCAGGTGAAACGAGTCATTGTGACCAGCTCCCGAGAGACTGGTTCATAAGTGAGAATGCCAATATTATCAGCTGAAAATGTGGGCTATCGATGGAGAAGAGTGGGTATCAATAGAATCCTTTTCTAGAGTTCAGGTCTCCTCACACAAAAAAATGTTTTTAGGCCACATTCTTTATTTTACTTAGTTCACCTATTATTATAGTCTCTTAGGTGATTTTCCCAGGAACTGAAGGCGCTGAAATTACCTGGCCTATTTCTGTGATGTGAAGCAGCTGTTAGCGAGATCAAAGACAGTGTTAATTAAGCAGAGGGTTTACTAATCCCCATAAAGTTACCAGACCATTAGCTGAAATTGCAGTCTAATCCAGTCTGTATATAAAAATAACAAACAAATAAAAATCAGTTTATAGTAGATAGTTCACAAAAAATGCTGTGGTCAATATAAATGTTTATTCTTCCCCACGAAAAATTATCCTTCTGTCTGACTCGCGAATACATTTTTACAGTAACGATCTCTTTCTAAATACGTTACATTGTCTTGCGCATAGGGTGCACGCAATTCTGCTAACCATGCCCCATATATCAAGAAATTACTCAAGAAAATGGTTCACATTTATTTGAGAGGCTGAGAGTCATCAGCTTCGGATGCCATTATCAATTAGAAGATGAACATTGGTAGGCACGAACTTCCCGATCTCAGCACTAAATGGATCCACCGCGTGACAAGAAACCTGGTTCTGCTTAGCTCTAAGCGTGTAAGCATTGGCTTTCCTTCATGAGTTACGTTGCATTGCGAAGTCTGAAGTTGAATCTTTAATGGAGGGCAAATGAAGATGTTACCAGCTCCAAGCAGATTTGGTCAATCAGAAAGCATGAAAAGGGATTATTTCAGAGGTGGCTGAGTGAGCAGCTGTAAACGACAGAGCTGGGTGCTCCCTCCTGGAGACTGTTCTGTGAACTCCTTGGAGATTTTTCAAAATACAAAATAACGGAGTTGTAATAAGATAAAAATACTAAAAATAAGTCATGGAAATTCTTCATGTTAGCTATTACGCCAGTGACACTTGCTAAGTGTCTTACACATGTAGTACAGCAGCGCGTAGCAGCAGTAGTAGCCGGTCGTAGACGGTAAACGAGCACATTGGTACTGCCCCCACTTGGTACGCACGGAGGCTGCGGGGATGTGACAGCTTCGTTTCCAAGGTGGCTCAGAGGCAGGGCCAGGGTTTCTCTGTCCCCTTGTGCGCGGAAGATGGACAAGAGTTACGAGGGATGTGAGAGAGCAAATGAAAAGCTTTATGACCGTGAACTTAACAACAGAGCCAAACGTTTGAGGAATGAAACAACAAAATGGACTGAACAAGAACAGAAAATCTGAATGCTTTTTATCAATGAAAGGAATTGAATTGATGGATTATTAGGGACCTTTTTACGATGAAAACTCTAGACCTAGATTGTTTCATTGATAAATTAATTCAAAGGTTAAAAAATAAATACTACCACGCTTCAGAAATTAGAGGAGGAAACTCACACCAATTTATTTTATTAGTCTTGAATTAACTAGACAAACCAGAAAAAGAAGTAATAAGAAATGAAAATTATAGAATAATATCCTTTGTGAACACTGACAAAAATAACAAATATTAACACATGAAATCCAGAAATATATAAAAGGGACAAAGATGGCAAACTGAGTTTTATCCCTGAAAGATTGATTGTATAAATATAAGTATAAATAGTAACTTACCACAGTAACAGAAAATGAGATTAACTGTATATTTTATCAATTAAAGTATTTCTAATTTAACAATTTTCAACCCTAATTCTAATTAAAGCTCTCAGCAAACAAAAATCAAACTTCCTCAAATTAACAAAAATTATCCAAAAATATGGTTAACATGGATTTAACAGGAAAAGCAATACGTTGTCTGTAAGGTTGGGAACAAGGAAAGGATGTCTCCATCACCATTTCTGCTCCCCAGGATCCTGGAAGTCCCGGCCAGCGAAGGAAATGACAACAATAAAAATATGTGTCCACAAAAAAGGGATGTAGAAGAATGTTCATAGCAGTTTTATTCATTATAGGCAAAATCTGGACAAAGTCCAAATGTCCACCAACAGCAGAGTGCATCAAACCATGGTGACTTAAAACAGAGCGAAAGACTGATCCTCCCGAGTGAATTTCCAAGTATGTAAGGCAGGAGAAGGCTCACACTGGGAGGGACAAGCGTAAGGCTCTATTTGTATGAGGTTCTTGAACAGGAAAATTAATTGATGGTGGTAACAGTCAGAACACGTATGGCCTCTTTGGGAGGAAGTGAAGGAAAGGGGCTACAGATTAACCTCCTAAAAGAAAGAAAAGATTCTGTACTTTGGTGAGGGTGCCGGTTACATGGGTGTGTACATTTGTGAAGACTCACCCATCTGTACACTGAAGGTCTGTGTATTTCACAGTGTGGAAATTTGGCTCAAAAAATTAAAAAGAACGTAGGCAAAAATTAAAACTTCATTGGTAGTGTAGGTTCTAGGTATGGGTTCTGAAACACTCTGTGAAATATAAGGCTTGAAAAAATGAATAATTATGATGAGGGTTTAAGAAAATAAAAGCACAGAACTGAAATGGCAGAGCAGAAGCCCTGAGCCCACCTCACCATGTAACCTGGGTGCAGGTGCTGGTGGTTTCTATCAATGGACGGAGAGAGTCGTGCCCCTTCAGCGCTGCGCCTGGCCTCCGTCAGGAGCGCTCCGTCTTGTAAGCTGCTGTCTGATCTCTGCCGCTCTGTTTTCCAGGTCTCACACTACAGAAATGCCTCTCCACCCTGAACCTCTGCTTTCTGGTTGAGCTTCCTGAGAACACAGACACTGCACAATGATAAAGTCATATCTGGGCAGGGGTTTCCATGGCCACTCAAAGGTAAGGAGGTGCTACAAGATTTATGGTGAGAATGTGCCCACAGCCACGAGGCCCACTCATCGCTGGATTCTGATGAGACGGGGGACGGTGATAAGGACTACCATCAAACTGAAGGACAGCAGCAGGGGGTTCAAAATGCAGGAGCGTAGTGAGATTGTGGGAGTGAGGGCAGCCACAGGCTGATTGCCCACTAAAGATGAAGTGACACGGACTCATAGTTAGAAGGTGGTGGAACCCTCCTGGGCTCATTTATTTCAATGGAACTAACAACTCAGGGGAGCAGAAAGGCACCAGCCCAGTAACACTGGGATGCAACGCAGTCAGAAGCAACATTTAAGGGCTGATGTTGGCAGGAAGTTGGGATCCCTGAGACCTGACAGTTTGTTTGGCCTCATCAACATACCTTTAATATCTCTCACTTGACCTTAAAAATAGGCCAAGTGCTCAAATGTTTTTTCAACTTTTGTAGCAATATAGACAAATTGTGAGAATAAATGTAATCAATACAAAATTATGAAACTTTAACACTAGGTTTAAGAAAAAACAGTAACTAAGTCATAGATATAAAAAATCCTGAATTTGCTTTTTATTACATGAGAGAAAAAAGGAATCAAAATATGAAGATGAATTATCATCAGAGGAAAAGTCGAGTGTCAGATGTGTGTTTAAAACACACACCTCAAAAAAAAAACAGTAAAAGCCCTCTCATTTTAAATATCTACCTAAAGATATTTAGTTTCTCACTTAAAAAAATTAAACAGAGTTTAATGTCAAGAGGCAGTATGTCACCTGAGTCTTTACTCCAGAATAAACTGTGCCGTTGCCTCGAGAGTGTCTGGAAGTGCCGACGACGACAAGAACGTGTCCCCTCCTCTGACTTGACTTTGCGTCTCACAGGCCCGCCGTCTTTGCGGACCGGCAGTTTCACCTCTGGTTCCTCGGAATGTTTTCTCTGCCCTGCCTCATAAACAACTGAAACAATCTTCTGGTCCCACTCTCAAAAACTAGCTACTAAAACAGACTTACTGATTTTCCCAGTGCTAAGTCTTCCCTGGGAACCTGGACTCTGAATCCTGGACATGTTACTGTAATAAAAATTTCTGGCGACAATCTTAACACCCAGCTATGAAACACAGAGCATTGGAGGGAAATGATGGCAGGACGTATTCTCCAGGATGTATTCTGCATTTTATAAAGTTATACAGATTATCACATTGGCCATGTCATCATCTAATTCCCCATGGAGGAAGCTCCTTTGCACAAAGTTGGCTCAATAAAGTGTACCAGTTCCACACGTGCAAACCCCCACGTGAGCTTCCTGGTGGTCTGAGGCAATGCAGACTGAAGAGGCACCTGGTTGCTGTGAGAATCAGCCTGGAGACCCCGGGGAGGGATCTGGGTGGGACTCGCCCACCACCCCCGTGCCTTTGGGAAGCTTCACGTCTCCCTCTGTGTTGCGATTAGAACCACAGAACCATACACAGAGCAGATTAAACACTAAACGCTCAGCGGACTGAGCCTCATCCTGGCTACTGAACACTAACCACACAGGGCCTCACGTCTTAGGAAACGGGGTCAAAGTCTCTTCCCCAAAAGTCTGGTCACAGATCTTCCAAAACTTCCAAAAATTGGCAGAGACTATCGGTTGCCATGGTGACAAGAAATGACAAGACGCTTCCTGCTAAATAAGAACAGAATTGTTTCCAAAAGCAGGTGATTGTCACTTTCCTTTAGCAGGTTTTTTCCCTTTTTCTGCTGAACAGGTTTGTTTCTCTAAAGTCATTCTAACCCCACAGGTTATTTGTGGATTTCGCCTTGGCCCCCTTTTTAGAACTTCATCTTCTGTAATAACTGTCATTTATTTAAGTGCTGGAAAATCAAGGTGGCTTGTCCTTCCTCCCTTGAAAGAACTAAATGTCCAAATAGCTACAAAAAATATGTTTAAAGAAGATATCATAGAATCATATACTTGAATCCCATACAATTTCAGTAACCAACATCACCCCGATACATTTAATTAAAAAAGGCATCGGCTTGCACTTGGCTGTGGACTAATTGAGAGAAACGATAAGAAGCTGCATTCTCTGTGGGTAATTTAAAATTTTAAAGGGTGTGCTTTTAACATCACCATGCCCCTGTAATTCTAAGAAATGCCAGTGACAAAATATCCCTCCTCTCTGTGGCACGCCCCTCCCACCCCCACCCGCCTGCCTTGGTCCATCGCCGTTTGCACAGTTGATTTTCAGGTTTATCCATACAGGTAGGCAACGCTGGGCTAATCTAATGATCAGTAGTTATTGATCAGTCCGAGGTTCGGGCACGGAGTCCGAACAGGGTAAATCACAGCCCCTCTCTAAGACTGACCTGGGTGCTCTAAGCAGTGCGGTCTCTCTCTTCGAGCCCACGGTGCTGGAACTGCGCAAGCCAGGCCCTGCTGACAGCTCCTGGCACTGAGGGAGCTGGCCTGGAGACCCAGCTGTCCTAGAGGGGGGAATAGAGCCAAGGCGTGGGGAGAAGCATTCTCGGTGACATATTTAAATCCAGAGATGTGGCCATTTCTGGTTTGGAACCAAAGTCTTTCCTTTTAGGTGTCAATTTTTGAATTCTGGTATTTGCCACTGAAAGTATCCTAACCGATAAACCATCAGGTATGAATATTCTATCTCTCTTTATATTGTAAAAGGTTAAATTCCATTATGTGTCTGGCATTTGAGTTCAGTTCAACTTTCTCTGCTCTAAGAAGTCTCCTCAGTGCCTCCAATAGGTCCGACGGGTGGGTTCCTGAGCTCCATGGTCGTACAACTGCCCAGTTGTAAATACAGCAGATATTTTAACTCTTCCCTTATACTTAATTTTCCTGGACATTCTCTCCTTCTTTGGCCTCCATGATACCTCTCCTTCTTCTCAAATGAAAATAGAATCAACCTCTTCTCTTTCTGAAATGCTTCCATTGCTGCCCAACACGCCTTCAAGGAGAAAATGAAGACCTTCCTAGCACAGGTCCCACGTGTGATCGTGGTTGTTTGCGGGTTGCTTTCCTGATCTCCACTTTCCCACCACAGCTACCGTGGGTGCTTCCTGAGTCTTCAGGGTTCCTGCTTTCCCTGTTTACCGCTGTGCCCAGCCACTCGGCATGGCTCCTCCAAAATGGCAGGCATTCCCTTATCTGCACAAGTGAGTGAATGAAGCAAAACCAGCGTCCCACTTCCTCCTGGGCACACCGCTGTGCCTCTGCTTCCCCGGAACACGACAGGCCCGCATCAGCCCCTGTGCCCCCGTACACCCGCCTCCCGGCCCTCACTGCACTCACTCCTTTTCCCTTTGACTCTATGCTTTGCGCTAACCAGAAAGCCCCTACCACTATCCCTCTCTAATACCTTCTCCCTTTCCAGATTTGTCTTTAAGTCTCTCCTGACCTTTTCCTCCACCATCTGGATAGGGAGCTCTTCATCTGTGCTCTGATGACACCTTCTGAAACCCTTTGTGCTGGTCATTATCACAGTTCTGTGGGGTTCTGTCTGCCTCTCCTACTGGACAATGAGGACTCTGGGTGCAGACACCCACCAGTTTCCTCCATGTCTCCAACACAGTGAATCATCTTTCAGTGCCAAGATCTCAGTTTCAACATGAAATAGTTTACTGACACCCAGACACTTGGAGTCCATGTGTAAATAAGGACAGTGTAGACCATTTCTGCTTCCTGCTATACAGTCAATATTCTGAAACGGACGTGAGCTACATTACTATAAATCATAATTTTTTAAAACTTCACTGTTTCATGACATGTCACTGTGGTACATGGCCTGTGAGATGTCTGCCGTCGCTACCTCCTTGTGCCCATGCACTTGCAGAAGCCCCTCCCAGTGCAGTCTGGGCTTCACCAGGTGACTTGCTTTGAAAATGAAACAATAGCAGACACGGCAAAGGCAGAGACTTGAAGAGTGCCTGTGCATTGAGTCTTGCCAACTTATGCTGCTGGGGACCTTTCTGTCATCTTATCAAGAACCGTGGACTTGCCTGATGGGGTAGATAGGAGCCTTCAGAGAGAAGAAATGAGCCAAGCAGCTGAGCATCCCACACATACTCCAGACCAACCAGCCTGCCATTGGCCAGGTAGGAGTGAGGCCTTCCCAGCTCTGCCAGGCCTGGCTGCACCTGTGCAGAACAGAGAAGCCTCCCAGCTCACCCCCAGCATCAGGGGAAATAATAAGTGTTCACTGTTTCTAACCATTAAGAGATGGTTGGTTATTTAGTGAAAGTTAACTGATAAGTCATAAAACCTGAATAATTGAGCTGTGCCCATAAAGTAAAAAATCAAATAAGAAAATTGCTTTGGTGGAAGTGATAAAACAGAATAAATATTTTCTCTAGGACAGAAATAGTCTTACACATGAGGTCTATGTCCTAGGTCTAAAATCTGTCTATTGACTCAACAAATATTTTTGAGTACTTACCCTATGTGCCCAGCACATATTTGTATATTCCATCATATAAAATATTTCAAACTAATGCAGCTAATTGGCTGAGTCTCATCGTCCAGTTCAGGATGGACCTCAGCTCTGCATGAGAAGTAAACATGGAGGAATGAGGTAGAGGACGGTGAAGGAAGAAATTATATTCAGTGAAACTGCAGTACAATTTCTGCACAAGCCCAGAAAGAAACACGCAGAAAGAAAGCAAAGCATATTTTTATTTTCTTTACAGTATAAAGGAAAATAAGAAATACATGTGTGTTTTCACTTGCTAGCAACTTCAGGGAAAATAAAAGAATGAGGTGGATAATGGAGGAGAAACAGGCACAAGTGACATCTTCTCCAGCTGTCCTCAGGCACGCCGTGGGGTGACGTGACATCTGGAGTGAGAAGAAAAACAGTTTCTGTGATGTGTCTCCTGGTAAATGGAAAGTCAATGCATACGCGTGGCAAAACGATGTTTAAAATTATTGTTAGTCATCATTTCAGTCTCGAAGTCCACCTGAAAACAAAGTGGGGTCCCTCCTTCTCCACGGGTCTCAGCACTTTAGCGTTGAGTGAGGCTTGTGCTTAAATTAATTACAAGGGAGAAATTCAGGCTTGCAGCTCATAAAATGCAGGAAATGACCTGCTTTCTATCAGGGAAAGACAGAGTATTAAACTGGAGAAGGAAGGGGAGATAAAAGTCATAAAAGGGCAGCAGTCATTGCAAAGTGTGTAATTGAAGGGCATCTCTCCCAGGGGAGGCAGCTTCCCAGGGAAGGATGAGCTATGCCACACAGCTCTGGGGCTAAGTGACAAGACCTCTTATACAATCAGATCAACGGACAGTCATTCAAGCAGGAATCCCACGTTGGCCTTATCATCACTGTCGTTTGACTTACACAGAACCAAGCTCTCCAGGGACTGGTCAGAAGTCGAAACCCTGCCTGTGCACTGTGTGCATGTACGTGTTCTTGTACCCCCGTGTGTAGGTACATATTCTTGTGCTCCTGCGTGTACTCACAAGGCTGTGCCCATAAGTGTGTAACATATTTCATATGCATTATTCATGGCATAAATATAAATAGATTGAGGTGTGCCTTGCATATGGTTCAGAATAGGCTCCTTTCAGCAAGAGTTTAAGGTGAACATTCGACCACCTTGTGTAATTAATTCAGGAAACAAACTATTGGTTCAGCACTCCTAAGGGACAAGCCCTGTGCTAAGCCCAGGACACACAATGATGGATGAAAACAGAGAAGGTCTCTGCTCTTATGTAGTAGGTAAATATCAACCAACCACAAAATACTGATGCAGAATTACCATGGTTATAATCACTAAATTCAAAAAGGTGCAAGGATGCAAGGGTTGCAAGGATGGTACAATATTCACAAATCAATAAATATAATACACCACATAAACAAAATGAAAGACAAAAATCACATGATCATATCAATAGATGCGGGAAAAACATTTAAGGTAAAGTACCCATTTATGATAAAACACTCAGCAAAGTGGGACTAGAGGGAGCATTCTTCAACATGATAAAAGCCGTATATGAGAGACCTACAGTCAACATCATACTCAATGGACAAAAACTTAGAACTTTCCCACTAAGATCAGGAACAAGACAAAGATGCCCACTTATGTCACTCCTATTCAACATTGTACTGGAAGTCCTAGCCACAGCACTCAAACAAGAAAAAGAAATAAAAGTCATCCAAATTGGAAAGGAGGAAACAAAATTGTCACTGTGCAGATGACATGATAGTGTACATGGAAAATCCTATAGACTCCATCAAAAAACTACTCGACCTAATAAATGAATTTGGTGAAATGACTGGATACAAAGTCAATACTCAGAAATCAAAGGCATTTTTGTACACCAACAATGAAACAGCAGAAGCAGAAATCAGAAAAAAAAAAATCCCATTTGATATAGCAACAAGAAAAATAAAGTACCTAAGAATAAATCTAACCAAGGAGGTAAAAGACCTATACTCAGAAAACTATACAACACTAAAGGAAATTAAGGAAGACACAAACAAATGGAAGCATGTACCATGCTCATGGATTGAAAGAATTAACATCATCAAAATGTCCATACTACCCAAAGTGATTTATAGATTTAATGCAATCCCTATTAAAGTATATATGACATATTTCACAGATATAGAACAAACATTTTAGAAATTTATATGGAACCATAAATTACCCCGAATAGTTGCAGCAATTTTGAGAAAGAAGAACAAAGTAGGAGGAATCACAATACCTGATATGAAACTGCATTACAAGGCCACTGTAATCAAAACAGCCTGGTACTGGCATAAAAACAGGCACATGGACCAATGGAACAGAACAGAGAGCCCAGAAATAAACCTAAGTCTCTATGGTCAATTAATATTTGACAAAGGGGGCAGAAGCATAAAATGGAGTAAAAATAGACTCCTCAACAAATACTGTTGGGCGATCTGGACAGCTACATGCAAAAAAATGAAACTTGATCACCAACTTACACCATACACAAAAATAAATTCAAGGCGGATAAAAGACTTAAATATAAGTCATAACACCATAAAAGTCCTATTGGAAAACATCGGCAGGAAAATCTCAGACATTCCACGCAGCAACATCTTCATGGATATGTCCCCTAAAGCAAGGGACATAAAGGAAAGAATAAACAAATGGGACCTCATCAAATAAAAAGCTTCTGCATGGCTAAAGAAACAACTTTAAAGTAAAAAGAGAACCAACTATATGGAAAAACATATTTGCCAATGACACCTCAGACAAGGAATTGATCTGAAAAATGTATAAAGAACTCACACGACTCCACTTCAGGAAGACAAAAAAAAAAAAAACAGTTAAAAAAAAAGGACAAAAGACCTGAACAGACACTTCTCTAAGGAGAACATACAGAGGGCTCAGAGACACATGAAAAGATACTCAGCACCCGAGAGCCATCAGAGAGATGCAAATTAAAACCACAATGAGATACCACTTCATACTGGTCAGAATGGCCAACATAAACAAATCAACAAACAAGTAGTGGAGAGGTTGTGGAGCAAAGGGAATCCTAGTACACTATTGGTGGAAATGCAGACTGGTGCACACACTGTGGAAAGCAGTATGGAATTTCCTCAGAAAACTAAAAATGGACCTGCTTTTGACCCAGCAATTCCACTGCTGGGATTATACCCTAAGAACCCTGAAACACCAACCCAAAAGAATCTATGCACCCCAATGTTCATAGCAGCACAATTTACAATAGCCAAGTGCTGGAAGCAACCTAGGTGTCCATCAGTAAATGAATGGATCAGAAAACTATGGTACATTTACACAATGGAATTCTACACAGCAGAAAGAAAGAAGGAGCTTATACCCTTTGCGACAGCATGGATGGAACTGGAGAGCATTATGCTAAGTGAAATAAGACAGGCGGTGAGGGACAAATACCATATGATCTCACCTTTAACTGGAACATAATCAATAAAAGGAAAAAACAAACAAAATATAACCACAGTCATTGAAATTAAGAACAATCTAACAATAGCCAGAGAGGACGGGGAAGGGGACAGTGGAGAGAAGTGTTTTCAGGAACAACTATAAAGGACACATGGACAAAACCAAGGGGGAGGGTGGAAGCAAGGGAGGGAGGTGGTTTTGGAGGGGGTGGGGGAAAAGTTGGGGAGAAAATACAGATAACTGTAATTAACAATGATAAAATAATTTAAATTTTAAAAAAGAAGAGGGTATGGGAGTGAATGAGGAGGTGCGGAGATTAAGAAGTGTGAATAGGCAGTTACAGAATAGCCACAGGATATAAATAAAGTGCAGTATAAGAAATGCAGTTGCCAAAAAACCTACGCATGACCCATGGATGGGGGTGCTAGGTAGGGGGGGCAAAGGGGGGAAATTGGGACAATAATAATAACATAATCAATAAAATATAATTTTTAAAAAAGAAAAAAAAGGCCGTCAACCTGCATAGAAGAATTTGATCTAATCAGGGAGATTAGATCAACAAAGACCTCCTCAAAGTCATTATGTTTGAGATAGAATAAAGGGAAACCAAAGTGAAACTGGATGGAGGTGGCAGGAGGAAGGGGTCAGGGTGGGGAGGCGGCCTGTGTGTGGTGAAGGATGGATGGAGCTTTCAAGGTCGTGGAAGAAGGTCACTGCCGCTTGCTACCAAGCAGAAGGCAGAGGTCACTTCTGTAAGTGGGGAGAAGCCAGGCTGGGCAAGGCTTAGTAAGATGTATGGATGATTCTGAATGGTAGCCATTGGGCTCTTTAAGCCAAAACTAACTCAAGCAGATTTGCTTTCTAGAAGAACTCAGCTGCAGCGCAGCAGCGAGGCCAGTGCCAGGAAGCTGATTTGAGCTAACTCAGAGACCATGTGGTGTCATCAGTTTCCTTCTCACGTATTTTTCTTTGAGCAATGGACTGCTGGGCAGAAAAATATCCAAACACTTAGGCTCCGGAATATGCTTTGGGTTTTTACATTTATCTGTGGGACTTATGCCACCATTTTTGTTGGTGAGAACTCAGACTCGCTGCCTGGTGTGGATGGAACACCTGTGTCCCCCTCAAATTTGCATGTGGAAATCCCCCTACTCCTTCCATGGTGGTGTGACCAGGCTGAGCCTCTGGGAGGGAGTTAGGGTTGCATGAGGTCATGAGGTTGGACCCTTCATGATGTGGTTAGTCCCCTTCTAAGACACTACTAGACAGCTTGCTTCCTTCTGGGTTCCACCACACAAGGATACAGCAGTTGACAGCCTACAAGCCAGAAGAGGGCTCTCACCAGCACATGACCATGCTAGCCCCCTAGCCTTGGGCTTCCAGTGTCCAGAATCATGAGAAATAAACTTCTGTTGTTTCTAAACCACACAGTCTATTATAGTTTGTTTTAGCAGCCTGAACCAATGAACATACCAACCTAGTATCAAAGTACATTATGTCACCATTTTCCACACTGTGTCCCACTGAATAATGGCATACCACACAACACATGCTCCACAAACATAGCTCAGGTTATAACACACTGGAAACCTGCACGCATAGTCATCCTTTATGTGAGAATGTCTACGAAGAGTCTTTGACTAACGACACTCACTGAACACCATTCAGATCAGCATCTGCAAAGCCTCTTTGATCCAAAGACATTTATTGTGTGCGTGTGTGTTGGAGACCTACTGGTATCTTTCTGGGGCACAGAAAATAATTTTGAAAATAGGACCAGAATAATTTATTTCAGGTTCTATGAGAACGTGACTCAAAGATGTGATTGCCACTCTTTCGTTCTTTGAACTCCTCCAGCAACATCAAAGTCTTTCAAGTGACTCTTAAAAATACGAGAATTGAGGATCCACAGCTTCCCTTCAGGGTGGATGGACTGGCAATGTTTCACACTATTTCTGCAAATGCAACGAGTTCCTTTTTTTCTGAACGAAAACCACACCTCACCTTTCCTGGGACTGCCTTCCAACCCGCAGTGCTTGCTCTCCTGCTGCCCCAGCACCTGCTAAGCTCATGGCTGTGAGCTAACCTACTTTATGGTATATTTTCCAACAACAGTGTTGTTAAGGAACCCAATTCTTGAGTTTCAATCAAACTGACATCTCCAACTTTTTAAACTATATTTTAAAATCTGAGAAGAAATTTAAAAATTCAAGACAAAAGAGAAACAATCCAGTTAACAATTTTTCACCTTCTTTAAAACTGGAAAAAAAATTTAAAAACACCTATTTTTAATCAGTTTCTTCTGAGCTGCACAATTACATCCATTATCTCTTTAATATTCATAGGATTTCACTGGAAAAAAATTTCCCAGTAGAAATACATGCATATAAACTTATTTTGAAATATAGTTTACAAAATGTATTTACAAAAATCTCTTTTTCCTCCCAGCAATATACTCTATTGACCATTGTTGCCCAGCTGTGTAATGTGTTGACTACTGACTATGGTTTTCTTCATCCCATTTCAGAGAGAACATAAATGAGGAACTAAGCACGTGCAATGAGTGGAATTAAATCTAATTAAGAGAACACACTTGCACACACACACACACACACGGTTCACACATAGGCCCGTATGCGTGAGAGAGAAGTGTAGCTGAATGCAGAGAGTGAGAATGGAAACTCAGTAAGAGTTTGTGGAGTTAAACGGGGCTCTGTTGCGTTACAGCCAGTTGTTTTTTTAACCAGGAAAGTGATATAACCAGACTTGCAGAGAACAGCCGTTCTGTTTCCCAGGGCAGAGACCGGGGAACCTGAGTGGGACTGTGAGTTAGAGATGCGGCGGCGCTGTCGCATCTGGAAACGGGTGGTTCTCTCTGTGCGCCACCCCAGTGGATAGAGCCCATGAACCAGCAGCCACGCAGGCTGGGAAAACCAGACTGAGCGAGAAATGGGGATGTGGGAGAAATCAGCCAGAACCAGCCGTTCAGCATTATCGATGTGAAAGAGAGCTCCAACGACCACACAGTGTACAGCTAAAGAAGAAAGTCGGGATCCAGCTGTGTGGACGGGGCCGACGGATAAAGTGGTTGCTGTGAGGAAGATCTGGGACAGTGGGCAAGCAAAGAAGGAGAAGCAAGCCAGTGCACCCAGAAAACCAGGAGGAGGCATTTCAGCTGGCACCACCATCAGACTGCCGGGGAAGGTAAGAAAAAACGCTGGCATTCAGACCTCAGGTAGGCGGTTCGGGAATTGGAATGGCATGTGGAGTGAGGAGGGAGTAAGGGCTTTGGGAGGACGTGACACAACTCTAGAAAGGACTTTTACTAAATGAAAAACAGGGGGAGCAGCCAGTGACGAACATTCCAGAGTCAAGAGTATAGAATGATGGGGACATGTTAATATAAATTGCATATTGATGTTAGTCCATCTCTGATAAAAGTTACTCGTCCCTGAAGAAAGGCCGGATAATGCGGGGAGAAAGACGGGGAAGGCTGAGTGGGTAACTGCCCTGGGGGCGGTAACAAGGCTGACATTTGGTGTGGACACAAATAAGAAAAGCAAAATGATTTGCGGGGGGGGGGGGTCCCTTTTTAAATGTGCTGATCAGAAATGGAAGGATTTCTAAAATTAAAAGATTGTTACATTTTCTCTGTGCGATGTAAAACAATTGGAAAATGAGTTTCAAAATAGTGAAAAAAAATGGAATATGTTCTCTGGACAATAGGACTAAAATATCATCAGGAAAACACCCTACAATTGCCAGAGTCCCAGGCCCAGGTGGAAGTGCAGGTCGGGAGATCAGATGCAACGGGAGTGTTCCTAGGCGAGGCGCTGGAAGAGGGAGGTGAGGGTGCCGGCCCTGGAGGTGTGAGCAAGACAGCCAGGGAAGCAAGATGGACGGATCTGAAAAATTAATGAAAGGGGTCGGGACTGAAGGTTCTGAAAGTGTAGATGGGC
Organism: Tonatia bakeri; assembly: GCA_004024845.1. Taxonomy (NCBI): domain Eukaryota; kingdom Metazoa; phylum Chordata; class Mammalia; order Chiroptera; family Phyllostomidae; genus Tonatia; species Tonatia bakeri. The sequence goes on along the minus strand of PVIA01010338.1, from coordinate 7,628 downwards.
ACCTGTGCTGGATGCCAAGTGGCCTGAAAAGGTAAGCGGGGGTGAAATAACTTGGTGCATGAGGGAGTCTGGGAAGCCAGAAGGTGGAGTCGAGGGTAGCTACAAAGCACTCAGACCTGCGTCAGTAACAAGGTGGAAGGGAAGTTTCGAGGTTGCCCCCAACACCTTTGACAAGTGGTGGTGTGTATATTCCCAGAGATCTGTGATGAGGAAGAGGGGAAAACACTCAGCACACGCCTTGGAAAAGGTGAGTTTCATTATGTGTGTCTTTGGTGGTGGTTTTGTTTGATTTTACATTTTTCATTTGTTTATTTAATACAAGTTAGAAGAGTAGTCTGAAAGTGGAAATCGAGCTGAAGAAAAACGTCCAGCTCTCCTTCTGAACTTGACAGAGGTGTAGGTGATGCATAGGGAGCCATCCATGTGACAGGGCCACCAGGGCAGAGCTGCAGCCAGTGGCTGAAGGAAATGTTAAGTCAAACCTAGCTCTGCAGCATGGCAGCTGGGTTTGTTTGGGCACAGAGGGTGAGCTGGGGTGGAGTGGAGCAGCAGCACGTTTAAGAAGGCATGGGGAAGCAGAAAGTTCGGGAACGGAAACACAGGAGAGGGCAGAGAGCTGCTGGGCTAACTGGTGAGATGTTGGTGTAAGCAGATGGGATCGGCGGACAGTGAGTTCACCGATATTGTTCCGAGCCACTCAGTGGCAGGGAGGGAAGGGCTGTTCAGTCCCCCGAGAGGTCAGCTGAAGTCTGGACTGCTGCTGGCCTTCCTCTGATGGCCCAAGGCCAGCCAGCAAGCCCAGACTGAACTCTTAGGGGATCCTCGCAGCTGTGGCCTCCAGAGATGGAGCAATGGAGTCTCTTCATGTACATGCACCGGTTGATGCTTCTGATTTCTTAACTTAGCCAAAATTATTCCTATATCCCTGCCTCTGAGGATGGGCTCTTGCGTAGCAGCGTCCAGGACCAACACAAATTGGCACATCGGGACTGGCTGAACAACTTTGCAGATGTGTGTAACACTACAGAACAGCACACTTCAACATAATCAACACAATCGATGCTGTTGCGTGACTCCTAGCACAACTGTAAGTTTTACAGAGAAAGAGAGCAGGTGAGAAAAGAGCAGGGAGGGGAAAGGCCCAGCAGCCACATGAGAAACACCCCGCCCAGGGAATCGAGCCATCGGCTGTACAGGACAGGGGACTAGTCAAGACTTTTTTAAGGAGAGCGCTGGGTTTGGGGGGTCGGACAGATGATTAGCTTGCTGGGAGCACGAATCCCACAACGGGAGCCATGGAGACAGAGCGAACGCAGGCAGCACTCATGCAGCAACGGAAGATGGAGAACTGAACCGCGGTCGCCCGCTCCCCTCCGCCGAGCTCCAGTGCCAGCACCTGATCACCTTGTTCTGGTCTGCTGTTTATCTTCCCTCTGTTTCTTCCTTTTGAAAACAGCTATTTGTTTCACAAACTAAAAACACTGGGAAAATTTCAGAGATCACCGAACAAAAGTTCACATTTTATGGATCAGAAAACTGAGTCTAGGGGAGGTCACACAGATCACCAACACCACACATTAAGACAAAGTCAAAATTAAAACCCATGTATGCTCACTTCCAATTTAGTATAAACATGCTCCTTCCAAATGCCATCCAAACACTCTATCAATTTTAAAATGTTTACGGTTTTTACCTGATAATTCAAACGTACCATTTATCCATGACTTTTAAAACCAGAACGGTAAGTCCATTAAATGCATAGATAAGCTGTCAATTAATTTTTCCAAAGTCTTTGGCCAGTGACCAGGTTTTGAGAGATCATTTTTTTAATGCACAAGGTATAGTGTGTGTCTGTATGTGTATGTGTGTGTGACTGCGTGTGTGTGTGTACACGTGTGTGTACAAATGAGTGCATATGAATGTGTGTGTCTTCAGGAGAAGGGCGGGAAGAAAATGTGTCTGGCAAAGGGAAACATAAGTTACAAATACAAAAAATAGAGGATAAAGTCCCTAACCTTAAAAAAATTAAAATATTTTCAAGGAAACATAATATGAAATGACAAAACAATTTATCAAAATTACATAGAGCACAGTGAATGTGTAAGCTCGGAGATGATGAAAAGGCAAAGTGTGGTTCTAAATTTGTCATTCCAGAAAGCAATAGAAAACCCAGAGCTGGGAAACTAGGCCTGCAGCTGGTGGCAGCCACATAGAAATTACTCAGAAAAAATCTTCAGCGAAATTCACCCAGTCCCATTCACTGTGGCATTACATGTCCTTCCCTCAGGCTGTGGGTCAAACCTGGACAGGAGAGCAATACAGAGCCTCTATTGTTTTCGCTGTCACCATTTCTGTCCTCAGATGTCATTATATTATATTATGACATTAACAGTGTCACTTGGCCCCACCCTTCCCTGTGCTCTGACTGTTGTTCATCGTTCTCCGAAGTGCAGAGTTTGCTTACTGTGAGTCTCCCCCATCCAGACGCCATTCCCTCTGTAGAGCTGTTCCTCCCAGATTGTTGCAAAGCTTCATCGGTCCTTTTTGAACATGCTTCCCTCCACTCTTCACTGGCCTCCTGGACTTTGCAAAGCATCCTATGTATGCTGCCTTCATTCTCGAGTCTACCCTCACTTATTCGTGTGTGTGTGTGTGTGTGTGTGTGTGTGTGTAGGAATTCCATCATCTATATATTCCATCCCCCCCCAGGCTCCTTTGGGTGGTCTCTCACCTGTGCTGGTACAATTCCCCTCTACTGACCCTACCTTGCCTCTCCCTTTCCCGGACCCACAGTCAGACCCCAACTTTGAAGGAATGACATTTTCTCTCTGAGTATAACTTCCAAGAAGCAGAGCACACTCCACTTGTGTTTTCACTCTGGAAAATTGAAATACACACATTTCTCAGTCATGTTAACTAGAGGAAAGGTATCGGTGGTGGAAGAGAGACGTTTTCATGCCTAAAGCACTTTGTTACAGGAATTTAACTGCACACGCGTCTGTGTCTGCGAGTTACAGCTTTACCCACTCATCCATCACAGACACTCCGGCTGCTGCTGTGTCCTGGTGACTTAAATCATGGTGTAATGAGCATGGGAGTGCGATATCTCTTCAATATCCTCTCTTCATTTTCTCGATGTGTGCCCAGAGGTCAGGTTGCTAGATCACATGGCAGCTCTATTTTTAATTCTTTCAGGAACCTCCCTATCTCCTATAGTGGTCACATGAATTTTTAAAGCCCCACCCACAAAGCCCGCTCCTTTTTCTCCGCATCCTTGCCACCACTTGTGGGGACAGCCATCCCGTGGGAGTGAGGTGGGAGCTCCTGTCCTGATTTGCATTTCCCCGATGATTAGACATGTTGAGTGGCACACTCCATCCTCCGCTTTCTCTTTCGTGGCTCGTAACAATGCAACAAACTTCTCCTTTGCCCTCTTACTTGCTTCTTGCAGGTTTTGCAGAAACTGCCTCAATATTTCCCCCTCTCAAATAAACAGGCCTTTATGCAATAATCTATGCTTGGTCACGAGGTCCCCATCCTACAGGAAATGACACATTACCTTTGTCCTGTATGTAACTAGCCCATCTGACGTTGCTCCCTCCCACAGCTGCTCATCGCCCCCGCATCTTCACTCCAAACAACCTGTCACACAGAAGAATCACTCTTCACTCTCTCTGTGCGAACACTTCTCAGGCGTTAAGGTGAAAAATGACATGAAGGGAGAAATAACGTGGGCTTCGTCGAATCCGTTCTCCAAGGCCCTGTGACTTAAATGGCACTTGACTTCTGTAAGCCTCAGTGTTCAGAGTCTATAAAACACCAAGCTCAACAACAGGCCCATAGAGTTTGAACCTGGGCACTGCGTACCTCACAGAGTAACCAATAATCAGTGTTTTCTTTTAGAAAGGTGGGCCGGCTCTTTGAGAGAAAGAAGCTTGAGTCCAACTGATACTAGCCGTTGACACAAGAGCCACAAAAAATTGTGAGAACTTCTTAGCAAGCAACATTTATATTGAAAATGAGATTCAATTTATAAAGTTTTTAAATATTAAATATAAAATGCTAACTGTAGAGATGAGGTTGGAAATAGGATGTGCAAATATTTTAGGTCTTGGTAGTTGTTGTTTAACTCTTTCACATTTAAATACTTGGTTTTCAACATAAACCAACACATGTACATAGCAAACTATAAAAAAAAGCTTTAAATATGAAAGGACAGTAACCCCCATGGTGCCAGTGACATCTAGTTCCATTTCTAGGGGCAGGGCTATTAACACAACTATAAACATGTTTTACAAATCATTTCTCACGATATATCTTGGGAACCTTTCGCAGAACCACGTACAAATGTACATGTCTCTCCCATGGCATAGCATTCTCATATGTGGACGCTCTTTAATTAAGGAACATTGGCACCTACGTCATTGTTACGAAAACTCTAGAAGGGCAGGCGTCCTTGAATGCATATCTGTGTGCACTTGCACACACGAAACACCTAACAGTGGGATGTACATTTAGTGTTTTTTATTTTAAATTATTTTCAAAGTGTGACTTACTTCTCAATTGACTGTGCAGACTTCTTCAGGTGACAGAGAACGTATCAACAGTGCAGATGGAATTTAAAGGGACACCACCAAGTTATCAGTGTCCCATTGTGAGTAGCACAAAAATCTGATGAGTTGCTCTCCTGCCACTCAAAAATTATCACCCCATCAGAAAAGAAGTCATAGATGTCATTGACAAATAACTGAAGTCTCAACATTTCTTGCTGTTTTATTGTTTTCTTCCTAATAAAAACAGAAACATTAACCCCCATGCATTTAACAATAGACCAAAGATATGAATTTATATTTCACCAAATAAGCTACGTGAGTTATAAAGAAACACACAAACGAGTCACTCAGAATCATGGGTCATAGAGGAATACTGTAGTTGAAGGCACCCGGGGTGCTCACACACACCTATCAGAATGGAAGGAGTTGAAAACAACGGCCACGGACCATCTGGTGAGCAGGTTGAAGGACAGCAGCCGGCCGCCACTGCTGGTGGAAGCATTTTCTAACACAGTTTGGCCATTTCTTAACAAGTTAAACATGCACGTGCTCTCTGACCAAGGCCTTAATGCAAGAGACAGGAAAGCGTGTGCTCACAGAAAGGCCCATATGTTCACGAGGCCATATCTATGGACGCCAAAACTCCTGTGTCAATGAACACAAACAGATCAACCATGGGACATTTGTCTTACCATAGAACACCACTTAGCAACATACTGAATGAAGCAGTCACACACACGGCGAGGAGTAGCCTCAGAATGCTTATGCTGGATGAAAGAGGTCAGACAAAGGGTAGTAATGATTCTAGAAGAGGCAAGCAATGGAATAACAAAGTGAACCCGTGGAACTGGCAAAGGCAGGGAAGAGCCAGGGTGAGGGCGCCTGAGATCACGCTGCATGAGGTTCCTCATCGTGATGATGATGATAGTTTCACCTGGAATCGGATTTCAAAACTCATGAAACCGTATACATTCCATATGTTCAATGTATATCAATTATACCCCCCAAAATGTTAAAATAACTGGCCCTGCCTGGTGTGGCTCAGTAAACTAAGTGCCAGCCTGCAAACCAAAGGGTCACTGGTTCGATTCCCAGTCAGGGTCCATGCCTGGGCTGTGGGCCGGGTCCCCAGTAGGGGGCTTGCAAGAAGCAATGTTTCTTTCCCTCTCTTTCTCCCTCCCTTCCCCTCTAAAAATAGATAAATAAAATAAAATATGTAAAAAAATGTTAAAATAACTCATTGCACATCCAAACTACCTTCTTGTACAAGAAAAGCAGACTATTTGGTCACCCCACGTTTGCTCCACTGTCCCTGTCCTCCACCAGGGCTGCAAAGACTAGTAGCAGTGACAGGCCTCTCCATCTAGGTCATCGAGAAGGCTGTCACAAAGGCCATGGCACCAGGCTGCCCTCCACAGTCCTTGTTTTCGTGCCTGGGCAGCAATGGCCTTGACATGGAAAGTCCATGGAGGCTGCCACGATCCACAAAAGCTTTAGACAGTTTGCTCTGCCAGCAGCATGAGCAGAGGAGAGGGCCTGGGCTAGGGGCCCCGAGGATTTCTGCAGAACCTTCGCCCACAGAGCCACGTGCAGGGGCACAGTGGACATGTGCCTTCAGAATAGGGACCTTCTGTCTGGTGGCTGCAGCCCAGCCTGCCCCCTGGGAACACTCCCTGGGTTCCGACATACGACAGCTCCCTACCAGAGCCCCGTCCATCTCACAGCCAGGGGCTGAGGGGTGGAGAGAGGGAACAGTGGTCTGCCTCTCTGAGAACCCCCAGTTGACCAGCACCCACTCTGGAGACTGGCCAGCTGGCAGAACTAAGATGATCTCAGCCATGAGAACTAAAAGTGACCAAAATTGGTAGAACCCATGGACAGGCCAAAGCCTGCAGCAGCACAGCTCTTCCATGTGATTGGCTGTTGCCAGAAAAACCACCCATGAAGGCTCAGCGCGTTCATCACTGCCCATCGGCCATAGCTGGGCTTCCCTCCGTTCTCCGTGCGCCTTCGCACGTCATGAGCCTTCCTGGCGGCACCCGTAGCGCTGCATTCAGACTGTTCCTGCGTATCTCCGGCTTGCTCCCTGCGAGTGTTCTCAGACCTGGGACTGGGTTTGCTTTAAATTTTTACCCCCAGCAACCAGCCCATCATCAGCCCCTCAGAGGTGTGAAATAACAGCCAGTGAGCAGACGAACAAATGGGTGAATGTTTGCTTAGTGGCACTTGAAAGTGCGCGCTAACGTTTTAGATGCCAGGTATGCGGATAGCTCGACACAGGGTCCTTACGTCGCCCTAAGGTGGATAGCACTCCGCCACACCCTCGCCCCCACCCCCGCCGCCGGGGCAGATGGCAGCGTCAGCCTTTGGAAGGTTGTGTATCATGCTGAAATGGTGCCCTCCGGTCTGCTGAGCCCTGAGAAGCCAACTCCAAAATTAACTTTTTGGCCGACTCAACTCAGTTCAGTGAGAAGACTGAGAAGGATGGCCTCTGGCATCAATTCCTTTAACATTAATTAGCCAGTCTACTCCAGATTAAGTAGAGAATAGAGTGGCTAGGTCAGGCAATCTCCTTACACTTTAACAGATGTTAATTATTCATTGATTAAACTCATTAGTACCTAAATTTTTCCTTCAGTAGAAAATACAAGGTAGCGTGGTTCTGTTCTTCTGCTAGGGGGCATATCTGATGTAAAAGCAATTCGAAAAATTATAACACTTGTGTTTCTCACGAGTGCTCAGTCGGCCACTGAACTGTTGGCTTTAGACATAATTCTTTGAGGTGAATTCACTGTATGAATATAGTTTCCACGATACATTCAAATTTTGGTAATTGTTGTAGCGAGAAGAATACAGAGTCACGATAGACCAGCCATGTGAATGCACACATCACAGAGTGAATTTTATGTAGGTGAAAAGACTGTTTTATGACGCATAATCAATGGGGCTTCATCATAGATACTTACAACAAAAAACACATGAGTGAGGCTCGGTGTGGAACTGTCATTTTACAGCCAGCTTTTGTGCCAGCTTCCCAGAAGCCTTTGAAATGGCAGGCACATCTACAAAGCGCTG
>PVIA01010337.1:0-52625 GCA_004024845.1 Tonatia bakeri | reverse complement strand
AATGGCATAGCACCATTTACCCCATGAACTGCTCTTTATGTTTAAGTTTAATATTTACAAAGCAGATCGCCCTTTGGAAACTATGTGGTGGACATTTTCTTAGCACAAGACTTAGGCTGCTGGTTAATACCCACGAGCAGCCAGTGTGGCGTTCTGGTGCCATCCCGCAAGCCGGGAGACCTTGCCCTCTAGGAGGTCTCGGCTCCAAGGTGCACATGACGTCAGAGAAGTCAAATGTGGCTCAAACTCATGGCCAGTGGCTCAAGCCAGACGCCTGCAAATGGCTGCCACCACCGCCAGCATTGCAGCTGTCCCAGCAGAGGGTGTTGGGAGGGGCGTTTCCACGTTGCGTGGAGAGGGGCACCTTTGGGCGCGGGGAGGCAGTGGAAGGGCTGGGAGGCCCTGTGCCCGGCCTCCGGTTAGGGACCCGGAGTGGATGCTGGGGCAGGCCAGCCGCAGACAGGCCTCTGGAGCCGGCAGGCAGCTCAGAAGATGCACGAGCTCAGCGCAGACTCGGCGGCGAGGCCAGCCCATCTCCCGGCACTGCTTTGTAACAGATGCATGGCCCCTGTGCGTTCAGATACAAACCTTCCCTGCTCAGGGAACATGGATGAAACTTTGCACAGTTTGTAAAACTCTGTTTTCGTAAACATTAGGGCCCATCTTTACATCCTGGTGTGACTGAGGCTGAGACGTGGCTGTCCGTCAGGGTTGCAGCAGCCCTGCCCTCATGGTCCCCGTGGGCTGCCTTTTTGTACATGTGCCCCCAGCAGGGCTGCCTTTCTGTGTGTGTGTCCCTGGCAGGGCTGCCTTTCTGTATGTGAGCCCCTGGCAGGGCTGCCTTTCTACACATGTGTCCCCGGCAGGGCTGCCTCCCGCACCGCTGGTAGGGGGTGGGCCCCAGAAGCTGTGAATGGGAGGGGGCGTGTCACTTCCAGGCTGTGACATGCCCCATGCGTGGCCATGAGCACCGTTCCTGGGGTGGGGGGCCGCCCCATCAGCCCGCAGCCTGGAGTGAGGGGCCACGGAGCACAGCTGACCCCCAGCGACCATGCAGCCAGAGAGAGAGAAACCAGCCTGGAGGGCTGGGTGCTCACCCCGCTCACTTCTCTTCCCCCCTGCAAGCTGCTCCCACACTGATCCTGTGGCTTCGAATCAAGGCGATAGGACCCCTCCCCTGGTTGCTCCCCAGCATTCCCGGTTCAGGAAGCCTTCAGGCTGGGCGTGGGTTTTCCGGAAGGCTGCGTGTACAGCAACACTTTGAAAATCAGAAAGCTCTGGAAATTGGGGGAGCCAGAGAGCTCCTATGTAAGTAGCACGATGCTAAAACACTCACCATTGGGAAATGAAAGGTCCTTTGCTCCAATGAGTTCGGGAAGTGCTGCGCACTGTCACCTGTGTGAGGGTTTCCTGACTGTGTGGAGATGTCCTGACGACCTGGAGGCGATCGTGTCGGTCACACTAGGCCACCGTGACCCGTGCCCGGCCTGTTGTTCCTGTGAGTGAGCGTGAGCGTCCCTTCACTGGTGACGGCCACCGTCAGTCACACGTGTGACGTCTCAGCGTTTCGTACCCTCTGAGACCGCCGTGTGAGCCAGCAGTGTGCACTCCGGGTGTTGATGAGCACAGCATAGAACCCAGATGGGTTTTCTCTTCCTGAGGGTTTTCTTCATGACCTTTCCTTTCCCCAAGTTCTCTGTTGTAAGAGTCCAGTGTGTGGCACACACAACACGACAGAATGTGTGTTAACTATTTGTGTTATCGGTAAGGCTTGTGGACAATACGCTATTAGTAGTTCAATGTGGGGAGACAAAGTTATATGTGAATTCTCAACTGCGCAGGGTCAGCACCCTGAACGCCGCATTGCTCCAAGGTCAAGTCTAGTTCCTTTCCCACCGAAAGCCCTGGGGCTGGGGCTCAGCATCTCTCCCAGCACCACTCACAGGCTGCCTCCTGTGGGCCACCTCTCCAGCTCCTCAGGCTGCTCTCCAGGTCTGTGCCCTGCAGCACTGTGGGAGGTGGCCGTCACCCACCTGGAGGACCCACTGAAGTCCTCTGCCCACCCATCTGTGCCCACAGCTGCTGTCGGGGCTCTTATTTATTGGGTTTCAGCCCGTCTCCCCCACTGGAACACTGGCTCCAGGCAGGTGCTGCTGCCCATCGTCCCCAGCCCCTGGAAAGGCCGGAGCAGGCTTGTTGTTGGAGTGAGTGAGTGAGTGAGTGGGTGAGCGACCTGGTGAGGCCATGGGCAGCAGAAGCATGCTGCCTCATCCAGGGCAGGCACAGTGCACGCCGGCTGGGCCTGGCCGCTGCAGGCGGGCCCTGACCGCTGATGGCACCGCGCAGGTGGCCCGCCCTTGCTGAGTCTCGGCATTCTGGCTCTGCAGTGAGGACAGTGCGGCCATTGTCCTGAGGGCAGATCTGGTGCCGTGTGGCTCAGATCAGTGTAGAGACTCTGGGTATGCCCCCCGCTCCGTCTCTGTCCCTGGTTCTCTGGGGGGGCACACACAGTGTACCACACACACAGGCCCCACACACAGTCCCCCACACACACCACCTAACACACAACACACACACAAAGTACACCACACTCACAGTATACCACACACAGTCCCCCACACATACGACCTAACACACAACATCCCCACACACATAGTCCCCCCCCCACACACACACAGTACATCACACACATACAGTATACCACACATACACTGTACCACACACACACACACACACACCACCCCACATACACACCCAGTCCATCCAAAGGCCCCCGTAATCCGTTTTCTGAGCACCTCTCATTCGGCCTCCTCTCGCGTCTGCGGCCCTAGCTGCAGCCAGCACTGTCTCTCCTTGGCCTGAAACACCATTATCTCTCCCACCAAATGCAATTTAAATTGCTCTTAATTGTGGGGACTGAGACAGGAGGTCAGATCCACGGGCCCCCCCGCCCCCCGCAGGGCCTGCTCTGTGTCTAATGCGTGTCCAGCTGGCTCTGGCCCTCTCTCCTCACCAGGCTGCCCTCGGGCCCTGCCTTGGAGGTCCGCACAGGGCAGCTCGCCTGTCTCTGGGCATGCCGTATGGGCCTGCAGCAGCATGGTCTGCGCCTGATTGGGTTGGGGCTTCCTCGTCGGGAGCCTCCAAGGCCTCACCCCGCTGGGTTCAGAGCCTCCTGGACACAGATGTCTGAGCCGGATGACACCCCAGAGCACGGGGAGGCTGGCCCTCAGGAGCTACGCCAGCAGGACAGTGAGTCCTTGGAGCCGCCGCCCCCCAAGGCTAGTCTGGAACCGTGTGGGACATGGCTCGTTTCAGCAGAACGTAGCCTCCGCCGACACTCCCAGTCGAGGTGGTGATGGTCTTCATCTGTTCGGGCCCTCACTCTCCTGGAGGCTGAAGGTCCAAGATCAAGGTGCTGGCAAGGTGGCGTCTGCTGAGGCCTCTCTCCTTGACTTGGAGAAGGCCACCTTCCTGCCACCTTCACGTGGCCTCTCCTCGGTGCACGCAGCGGGAGCAAGTGCAGTCTCCCATGTCTCTGCCTCTCTTTATAAGGACACTAGTCTTGTTGGGCCAGGGCCCCCACCTCAGACCTCACTGTACCTTCATTACCTCCCAAGGCCCCACCCAACGTGAGCTCAAGGTCAGGCCAGCATGCCATGTTTGGAGGGATGCCCTGCCTCTTGGAATGACCTTGACCTGGCTGCTGGATATGATTCCATGGAGAGGCCAGAGAGGGATGGCTGGGAGGCCCTGGGTTATCACTTTACCTTTCCGAGGGTGTGTTCTGGTCTCAGAAAGGGACACACCCCCTTCTGAGACCAGAACACACCCACCTCGTAACAATGTGAGAGTGGGTCCAGTCACTAAACTGTGTGGAGGTCTTTAGTAGCTCAAACAATGCTCATACCCAGGAAGGGAATTACGATCACTGTCATCACTGATAAATAAAAGTTCTCCGATGTGTATCAGGTAGGACTCTGTTCAGGTGTAAGCAGAAAACTAACCAATTAAGGGCTTGCTTTTCACACCTAAGGAGGAGTCCCAAGGTTCCTAGCTTTGGTTCAGAGGTTTCACCCATTGGTTGACACCTCTGTAATTCTCCAGACTGCATGGCTGCAAGGTGGCTGCTGAAGCACCGGCCATCAAGTCCTAGCTCACAGTCTTGATTTCCTTTTCTTGGGATTGCAGCAGTTTCCTGAAAACCTGCCAGGGAGGTTTCTACTTAGGTTTAATTGGCCACACTGGGTCACATGGCTACCATTAGTTTAAAGGGATGCAGGGAAAGTGGGAAACAGAATTGGCTTTTACCAGTGGAGACCCATGGCCTGAGGCTGGGCACATAAACCCACTGCCAGCATCCAACTAGGTTCTGACCTGGAGACTGAGGAGGCCTGTGCACATGGCAGGGCTGCAGGAGACCTGTGGCCAGGGTGCACCTGCCTGTGAGCACTGGCCTCCAGGCCAGGAGTCGGCCAAGAGTTCAGCCACCCACTAGTCAGGAGTCTCAGAGAAAGTCAAAGAAACCCCGAGCCTGGCTTTTGTCACCCGATGGGCACACATCTTCCCTCCAAAGTTGGAATATTTGTAATTCCTATTAGAGAATTAAATATTTCCCTGCTGTTTCCTGTATGAACCCAGTTTCCAGGCAGCTGTCAGCACCCCCTGGCTAAGCTACAAATATGTGCAGTTGTCCTGTTCCTTCCCTCAGCACCACCCAGTGAGGGGACCCCACCCCGCTCAGGAAAACGGTGTCCCACACTGAGATCGAGCCACTAGTTCCCTGTGACCACGTTGTGTACAGCTCCAGGGGCGCAGGGCCCAGACGGCCCCAGCATCCCTGGGAGACACAGGCAGCCGCATCTCCGAGCTCCATCAGTCGTGGCTTTCAGCCCACAAGGTCTGACCGACCGGCCCTCCTTGGGTCTCCCCGCCAGAGAAGTGCCCCAAGGGCCCTCTTCTTTGAGGTCCTCCTCCTGGAGAGCCGAAGGCCTCACACGCACCATGCGACAGAACAAGGAGGCGGCTGGGGTCACAGGTCAGGGCTCTGGGGAGGCTGTGACTCAGAGCCACAAAGCTGCCGCCTCGGGGCTCCTGATGGGGTGGGGGGACCCTCTGAGACCCGGACTCACCCTCAGAGCGAATAGGCTATACCCTCCTGCTGGAAGCTTCACTCCAGGCTCACCACCTGACTTTCTTCTTGGGCACATTTCTCGGCAGCCGCCCCCTCTGTGGCTGTGGATGTGGCTGTGGCTGTGGCTGTGGCTGTGTTGGGGGAAGCAGCAGGGCCCTGCAGACCAGGGAGCCCAGTGACACGCGGCTCAGTCACAGAGAGGGGCACACCAGTCCCTCGAGTTCCGTCCACAGCGCACCCCTCACACTCAGCCCCAGAGACACGCCCCAGCCCAGGCACAGGTCTCCTGCCATGTGCTCTCCCTCCCACACACTCACCGCCCTCTATCTGGCTCACTCGCCAAAGAGGGGGTCTCAGCCCTGCCTGGTGGCTCCAGGGGCAGCAGTATCGTTTCATGCACTAAAAGGTTGCATGTTCGATCCCCAGTCGGGGAGCATGCGGGAGGGAACCAACTGGTGTTTCTTTCTCACAGTGATGTCTGTCTGTCTGTCTCTCCCCTCTTCCTCTCTCTCTAAAATCAGTAGTTACATCCTCCAGTGAGGATTTAAGAAAACAGGAGTTTCCAGAACTAGGACGTCTATTCCGTTTGCGCTCCAGCCGCAAGGCCTCAGCTGCTTGGGCGGATCAGAGGGCAGTGCCACCAGCCCCTGTGCAGAGAGCCGCCCTTCCCACGTGGGTGGCAGCATTTATTACAAATGGTGACCGCAGCGGTTCCCCTTCCCCCCAGTGCTTCTTACAGAAACCCAGGGCTGCGTTACAGACAGTGTCCATCAATCTTCCCATCGACCTCATGAAGGAGGGCCTGTGGTGTCCCCCCACCCCTGGCCCTGCCATTGTGTAGGCGGGAAGCTGAGGCACCGTGCGGCTGTGTTGCTGTCCCGAGTCGCACAGCTGACAAGTGACCCAGACAGGGTGGGTGGACATGGCCCTGCACGGCTGTTCTTAAGTTGATTTGTTTTCTGTCTGCTCGGCTCTCGTCTCACTAACCCTGTTTGCCGGAGGAGGATACAGAGACGGCTGGTCCAGTTTGGTGTTGCCGCCTTGATTTGTGCAAAAGCGACAGCGCTTCTACCCGCCGTGGGTGTTGCACAGTAAGGGTGGACGTGCGGTGGGGGTCCAGGCAGTGCGGGCACCAGGTCCCAGGGGCACAGTGGGGAGCAGCCTGACAGTCAGTACTGAGGGGAGGGCCCAGGATAGACCCGGGGGGTGTGACTTGCCTCCGAAGATGAGCACGTCGGCACGGGCAGGATAAAAACCACATTTGCTTGAGCAAGACTGCAAAACCTCGCCTTTCGGGGGAGGTAGCTGACCACCAAGTGTGGTCTCCCAGAGTCGGGGGGCCTCACAGGGCCACGGGTCAGGCACAGCTGTCAGCCCTGTGTCACCCCAACTCTGACTTACCCGAGCTGATCTGGGTCAGGGTTTTCCGGTTGCTGCTGCTTCGTGACAGATGACCCCAGACTTCGCATTCAGACCACCTTTTGTATTACCCCCAGGTCCAGACGGGGCACGTGGGTGGCCTGTCTCCTCTGAATGGCGTCTGGGAGCCCCGCTGGGAAGGCCTGCGGATGGAGGGCCGGGGCCATCGGAAGGCTCACGGTGGGGGCCTGGGTTTGAGGGCCCGGGTTTGGGGGCCCGGCTGTCGGAGGTGCGGAGACCAGCACTGCCAGCTGAGTACCTCCACGTGGCCTCTCCACGTGGCCTGGCTCCCTGGTAGCGTGGAGGCCTCTGTTCACTGTCACTTGGAGTCACAGAGCTCCAGGTGCAGATTCGACCTGTGAGGACCTACCCTTGGAGCTCACATCGAGGCCGTCTGCTGGGTCCTATTGACCCTGCGGTCACAAGGCTGACGGGAATCAAGGGGACACGACACAGACCCCCTCCTCTTGGCGGGCAGGATGGCAGGAGAGCAGCCATGATGGGGACGTCACTGCGAAAATAGAAATGCTCCCTCCTGTTCAAAAATGCAGTTTGCTGCCGGGGTGCTGTCAGCTGTCACCACACGAGAGGCCAGTGTATAACCCTGCTTTTTAAACTCGTCACAAAAAATGTGCGCGCCGAGCAGATGCAGAGTGTCCGTGCCTGTGGTCCAGGCGCCTGCCCCCAGAACGCTCATAGGAGCTGCTGGCGTTTCAGAAGATGGGGCATGCGAGGACCTGCAGGGCTGCGGCTGGCGCCTGCAGTCCCCCAGCCTGAGGCCGGCCCACCCTCTGCAGAGGTGCATTTGGCCGTGAACTTGGTGGGACACCCCTACAGGCTCCCTGGCCCTTCCTGTGACCCCAGAGGCCTTGTGAGGTGCTCTTTTGTGACTTTCTTAAGTTACCGGGAGGCCTGCGAGGAAGCCCTCGCTTTAACCCATCTCCCGGGCCTGTGGCCGTCACCCAGGACGTGGAGAGCTCAGGCCCCAGAGTCACAGGCCCAGTTCAGAGTCTCCCTCCCTGAGCTCAGTGTCTCCCGCGGCGTCTCCCCGTCCCAGCAAGAGTATCCGCCGGCAGTGGGGCTTGGAGTACGTTTCCTTCGCTCATCAGTTTAATTCAGGGATTTAATCCAGGGCAGGTTGATCTACGCATTTCCAGAAGACAGCGAACTGTTTCTTCACATTTCAGAAGCCTTCTTCAGAACATATATAGAAATGAAAGCCAGGAGCTGCTTTGCACGTTAAGTGCTTATGTGTGTGGTATTAGAAGTGAGGGAAACAGCGGGAAGTCTCGTGGGGTGAGCTAAACTGACTCAAGGAAGCTTTGTTTTTAAGTGACTCCATAAAGCAGAGGGACAGATATGCAGAAAGAGTCCTTTTAATTACAGCTACCCCAGGCAGCCCACGTCTGCCACGGCTGTTCCGTCACACCAGGCGCCCCTGTTGCTCTGTCCCAGCTGGGTTGGAGTGACCCCAGTGCAGTACTAAGAGGACTTCAAGGATGCGATCCCTGACCTTGGCAAGGGGACCAGCTTGGAGAGTGTGAATTCCAAACCCTCATCCTCCTTTCCCACCGTGTCTCTGCATTGCAGTCCCACCCCCACGTCCCCTCCACATCCCTCTCGCCCACTTCCCGGACCCCCACTCTGGTCCAGGGGGAGGGCTCTGGGGGCCAGAGGATGACAGCAACCACTGGGAGGGTTGTCCCCGAAGCTTCCCCAAGAGCCCAGATCTGTTCTCTAGAAAGTGTGACGATGTGTTGAGGGTGCTTTTTTGGAGTCTCAGACCCAATCACGCATCTGTTTTATTTAATGCAGAGGCCGGTGATGAGTGGCTCATCTCCCCTACCTGCTCCCTGCACAAATGGGGACGGCCCACATTTTCCCTCACGGAACAAATGCTGCCTATGTGACCTGTTTTTACAAATATTTTATTTTGTTTTTATTGTATTCCATCACCACAAATCCCCACCAGGCCCCTTTCCACTCCCATCATCCCCAACCCCTACAGGGACCACATTCTTGTCCGTGCCCATGAGTTCTCCCTCTCTCTTTCTCTCTCTCCCTCTCTCTCTCTCTCTCTCTGTTCAGTCCCTCCACCTCCCAGCCTGCCCAGCCCAGAGCCGTCAGCCTGTTCTCTGGGAGTCTGTCTCTATTTTGCTTGTTAGTTCAGTTCGCTTATTAGATTCCACATGTGAATGAAATCATGTGGCATTTGTCTTTCTCTGACTGGCTGATTTCACTCAGCAGAATCTTCTCCAGGTCCTTCCATATAACCAGCCTTTTTTTTTTCTTCAGACTACAGTGAAAAATACACGTGCCCCAAAGGGTACTGAGGGTAATTTTGCTTCATGTAAAATGCATTTCTCCTCATTGATTGTGAATTTTAAAAGCGTGAAAAGCCTTGAATTCGCGGAAAGGTGAGGTGGCCACCACGTCTCAACGAGGGTCTCTGGGGACCCCAGGGAAGGGGAGAGGGATGAGAGGGTCCCCTGACCTCCTGAGTCACCCACACCCTACACTGCGCTGGGGAGAACCAGCCTGCCCGACCCACACCGTCCTTCCCGAGGTGGTCCAGGCAGCTGCCCCGTGGGTGCAGCTGGGGGCCTCGGACTCTGAGCGCCACCCGCCAGAAGGTGCCCCAAGGTGGGGCGTCGGGTGCCACAGGAGCCCTGGCCGCCACCTGCTGGGAAGAGCGGCAAGTGGAGGGAGGGCTGTGCAGGGCGCTCAGGCCCTGCCCCCTCCAGCCCGCAGGTGGGTGTGCACCTGTGTGTGCCGGCACGTACGAGCATGGATGTGTGGGTGCCTGCCCACTTGTGTGAGCATGTGTGTGAGCACGCGTGCGTGCGTGTGTGTGTGTGTGTTGGCTTTTAAATTTCCAAAGCGGCCGGACTGGCTGGGACACTTCTCCTGGGGACGTCGACCTTCTCTGGCCTCCCCAGGCACACTGTTCCACCGAGGGCGCAG
Organism: Tonatia bakeri; assembly: GCA_004024845.1. Taxonomy (NCBI): domain Eukaryota; kingdom Metazoa; phylum Chordata; class Mammalia; order Chiroptera; family Phyllostomidae; genus Tonatia; species Tonatia bakeri. The sequence continues at coordinate 43,111 of PVIA01010337.1, read as the reverse complement.
CCGTGTGTCACGGGTTAGGAAGTAGGTTTGTCGCAGTCGCCGTGCACCTCGGACGGTGTGCTCCGCGGAATAAGCTGCAGCCGCTCCTGGGGTGGGGCGTCGAGCCCTGCTGAGCGCCACTCTGGCCAGTGGTGAGGACACCAGCCCGGGAGCTGTCAGGGGCCCCCCGGAGCCGCCTGCCCAGGCCCGAGGCCCCAGCACCCGGCTGCAGCTCAGGGCAGCAGGCGACAGCAGTGTGAGCGGCAGCACACATGTCTGTGTCCACTCCAGTGTGCATTTTCCCCCGGAAACGTTCTTCTGTTGATTTTTAATTTTTTAACCTCTAATATTAATTGCGGGAAGCCCGAGGTACAGTGAAGTTTTTAATGTGCCGCTGCTGGGGTGCAAACAACCCCCTTGACAGGAGAGAGGCTCCCCGCCCACGGCCACCCCTCCCCGTGGCTCACCCCTGTCCCACTGCCCATTGTGAGGCCCCTCCTGGGGCGGGCCTCTGTCCCTGAGTCATGGTCTGCCCTTAGCACTGAGCTCAGGAGTGGTGTGCCATGCTCAGAGAATCACACTGTGCTGCTTAGGAAATCAGTTCACACCCTGGCCAGGTGGCCCCATGGGTGGAGTGCCCCCCTCACCCGTAAACTGAAAGGTCACAGGTTCGATTCCCGGTCAGGGCACATGACTGCGTTAAGGGTTCGATCCCTGGTTGGGGCACGTATGGGAAGCAATCAATCGATGTTTCTCTCGCTTCCTTCCTCTCGGTGGAAAAGCACTGAAGAAAAGAAGTCCTCAGGTGAGGATAGAAAGGTCTGTTTTCACACAGCTTCCCTCCCAGAGTCTGCACAGCCAACCACGCCGCCTTCCAGTTTCTGTGCACATTGTCTTCTCGGGGAAGCTGTGCGGTTTCGTGGGTTTTATTTTTTACCCTTTAAAACACTTTAAAATGTTTTAATCCTTAAATCACAGTTGATATACACTATTGCATCACTTTCGGGTGTCCAACGTAGTGACCGGACATTTGTACAACTTCCGCAGGGACCCGCCAGTACACAGGCACCTGTCCAATACTGCACTTGGTTGCTACAGCATTACCAACTGAGACGTTCGGTTTTAGACCTGCTGTCCCTCAGCCCACCCCTCCTTCCCGGTACCCCCAGTCCTCTATTTTATCTGTAGCACTTAAAGACTCATAGGCTGTTGTTTAATGAACTTATTTTTGTGCCAGCTGTTTGCCTGCCTCTCCAGCTGATATGGGTCCCAGCGGCAGGGTCGAGCCAAAAGGTTTCACTGCAGGCAAAGCGCCATTCATGTAGCTCCCAGGCTGCTCTGGGTTCTGCCCTCCTCCTCCTCGGCGTGCCGTGGTGGTAAAGTCTAAAGCAGAGGTGAAAACCAGGGCAGTGGAGGCTCCTGGGAGCAGGTGGGCAGCTGGGGTGTGGGGCAGCTGTGGGGCTGGTTAAGAGGGGGCTGGGTGCAGCCCAGGGGCAGCTGGCAGCCTTGCTCAGCCTGTGCCCGGCTGGCCGCTGAGGGCACCTGTGCTCCCCTGAGCTTCCTGCTGACTCCCGGTTTTCTGTGAGGCCAGGAGAGCCCCTGGGCCACCCTCAGCTGAGCTGGCACCTATGTACTGCCAGCCCCAGGACTACTCTGCCAGGCATCCTGGGAAGGGCTTCCTCACAGCATATGGCTCTCAGGGTTCATCTCTTTGGGGGGTGGGGAGAGGGAGAGAGAGAAGGCGCAATATGAGAACTGTCGACCCGCTGCCTCCTGTATGCGCCCCCACCAGGGATCCAGGGATCGGAAAGTTAGCAGAGATCAAACCAAAAACCTTTTCACTTCTGGGACAATGCTCCAACCAGCTGAGCCACCCATCCCGGGCTGGTTCATCTCTCCATAGCTGTGTTTCGTGTCTTTCCACCCACTGGGCTATCGCTCTTGTTTTAGTGGGACTAATGCCAAGTTTTCTCCAGTCACTTATCAGTGGCTGATAATCAGTGGGTGTTCGAGGTGTGGGTGGTCGGGCTGCGGGTGGTCGGGCTTTGACCCACTGCAGGCTGCTCCTCCCACCTCCCCGCCCTGTACTGGTGGAGCAGTGTGTGCCAGGCTAGAGATACACGGGTCCCAGCTTTGAGTCCTGGCCCTTCTTCCTTGAGACGTGGTTCCAATGCCGTCTGTTCTCAAAGCTTCCACGATGCTATTTGGCTCTTTCCAGCACAAGCACTCCCTAGTAGCAGCTCCGGGACTTGGGCGGTGGCTCATCCCGCATCGTTAATCCTGTAGCTCTCGAAGTCCTCTGGTGCTCTTCAGGGTGCTCTGGGCATGCACGACTTGGCAGTGAGCCGGCAGGTCGTACATGGGTCACTTTCTGGGGCCGTGCTCTTGTGCACCCCCTCTTTACCACCTTCCTGACCCTGTCTGGGTCTCTTGGCCCCATTCAGGGTGCTCAGGTCAGAAAAGCAGGGCTTCAGTGTCTCCGTACTGCTTTACACGTCCCATAACTTCACCTGCGTCTGAGGTCAAGTGCAGGGGCGTGGAGAGGGGACGGGGAGGTAGAAAGAAGCGAGGAGTATCGGCTCCAAACCCTGGGACTGCAGCTGCTGCACTCAGACAGCAGGGCCGCCCTCCTGGAGAGGTCAGGTGTGCGCCTGGACCGCCCTCGCGGATTTTACTATTATTTTCTTTTTAAAAAATTGTGGAGTCATTCATGTGACATAAAATTAATGCATTTATTCATAGATTTGTGCAATCAGCAACACCAAAGAAAGCCCATACCTCTTAGCAGTAACACCCCAGTTGCCCAGTTCCATTCATCTCTTTTTTGTTTTTATACATTTACCTGTTCTGGACATTTCATACGAATAGAATCATGTAATATATGGCCTGGTATGCCTAGCTTATTGTACTTAGAATAATGTTTCTATGGTTCATTGATATGTAGCATGTATCAGTGCCTCAGTCCCTTTATTGCTGATAACATTTCATTGTATGACTGTACTACGTATTTATCTATGAATCAGTTGGTGGACGTTTGGATATTTCTACTTTTGGCTATTATGAATAATCCTGCTGTGAAAATTCACATTAAGTATGTTTTTGTTTCCCTTGGGTGTATATAGGATTGCTGGGTCTTTTGGCAACCCTATGTCTAACCTTCTGAGGAGCCACTGAACTGTTTTCCGAAGGGGCTGTATCACGTTGCATTCTCACCAGCAGTGTGTAAGGGTCCGATTTCTCCACGTCCTTATCAACGTTTGTCATCATGTCTTTTTATTGTAGACAGCCTCGTAAGTGCGAGGTGGTGTCTCCTGGTAGTCCGGATTCGTCTTTCAATAATGACTGAGGACGTTGAATATCTGTGTGTGTGTGTGTGTGTGTGTGTGTGTGTGGTGTGTGTGTGGTGTGTGTGTTGGCCATTTGTATATGTTCTTTGGTGAAGGGTCTATTCAAATTATTTGCTATTGCTTGCTAATTATTTGTCTTTCCATTACCGAGCAGCGAACATTGTTTATATGTTCTGGGTATAAGCCCCTCGTCAGATATACGATTTGCAAATATTCCCCTCCATGTCATGCGTTGTCTTTTCACATTCTTTATGGTGTCCTCTGCATCAAAAACACTTTTAATTTTGATGAAGTTCAATTTATCTGATATTTTTTTGGTTGCTTGTGTTTTTAGGATTGCACATTAAAAAATATATATTGCCTAGCCATGGCCAGGTGGCTCAGTTGGTTGGAGCATCGCCCCATACACCAAGAGGCTACAGGTTCGATTCCTGGTCAGGGCACATGCCTAGGTTGTGGGTTTGATCCCAGGTCACGGGCAACCGATTGATGTTTCTCTCTCACATAGTGTTTCTCTCTCTCTCTCTCTCCCCTTTCCCCTCTTTCTAAAATCAATAACCATGTCCTTGGGTGAGAATTTTTTTAAAAATTGCCTAACCCAGATCACAAAGGTTTACTCCTATGTTCTCTCTGAAGAATTTTTTAGTATTAATCCTTGCTTTCAGGAACTCCATGCTCCGTTTCGGGTTAATTTGTGCGTGCAGTGTGAGGCAGGGATCCAACTTTATTCTTTGGATGTCATCATCCAGTTGCCCAGCCCTCATTGGTTGAAAAGAGTTTTTCCTCCACAGAATTGTCTTAACACCCTTCTCAAAAATCAGTTCACCGCAAATGTAAGAGTTTATGCAAATACAATACTATCTGAAATTCTTTTATATTTGTGATAAAATTTAAAATCAGTAAATGTGAGCTCTCTCTTTTTTTAAGTTTGTTTTGGCTATTCCCGGTCTCTTGAACTTCCATATTAATCTCAGGATCAGCTTATCAGCTTCTGCAGAAAGCAGCCGGGGTTCAGACGGGGATCGCCCTGCATCTGTGCATCGATTTGAGTGATCTTACGCATCTACTCGAGTGGTCTCTGCAGTGTCATGCCTTTCGATCCATGAGCCTGTGCTGGCTGCGAGCAGCACCAGAAGCTAGAAGACAATGGATGGATCGATGTATTTAACGCAAATCTAAAATCCCATTCCCATCGTGAGCATCTTTATAAAGTGAAGGGAAAAGAAGTGAGCATTAGGTGGCAGAATATAGATGAATCTTCAAAGGTCGTTGCTGCCAAGGAGCGTGACAAAGGAGTGGCCGCTGGAGGAGGCGGGAAGCCTGGGTGTGGGGGCACTGTGAAAGGGTGATCAGCTGGAGGAGGAAAAGTCCACAGGTGGCTGGAGGCGTAGTCGCGTCCCAAAGGGGAAGGGGTAGTTCAGGGCGGCTGTGTGAGGGGAAAGGGAAGGGTGAGGGTATCGGGCTGGCGAGCTCGTGATGGGGAGACCTGGAGGTCCTCCGCAGACCACGGTGGGGGCAGGCAGCAAGGTCCCGGGGTGAGCCCTGGGGTGGGGAGAGGCTGTTGGAGATTTGACGGGAAAGAGAAAAGCAGGAACTAGTCATCCTGGAGAACGGGAACATGAGTTCTGCAAGGAAATATAACCATTCGGCAGTTTTGAGTGTGTTTTGCAAGTACGGTCTATAAATCTGAAGAGCCCAATCATCAGGGCTGCAGGACGATGTCCCAGCAGTGTTCCAACACTTCAGCACCAGCACAGAACGAGTGGGTGGCGGGGAGGGAAGCCGGGCGGGTGCTGACACTGTTTGTAGAAGTTCGGCTGTCTGCAGGCTAGGCCTTCGGGGGAGCGGGGGAGCTCCTCAAGGAGGAGGGTGAAGGACGAAAGGTGACAGGATTGGCGGGTTGGCAGTCCTGACAAGTGGCAGGCACTTGGGTGCGAGTGGCCACTGGGTGCCACGCAGAAATTACAAGTGCCCCTTGGGCTGGGAGACTGCCGCAGAATGAGTGGTACTTGACTCCTGCCGCTCATCAGGTCTCCCGGGGAACATTTAATAATACATGCGGGCTCCATCCACACTGATTCAGAATCTCTGGGCACTGGTGTGTTTTTTTTTAAAGCCCAGATGACTAGCATTTGCCGATGGAGCGGGTCACCACTACAACAGGGCCTGGGGAGCTGAGAGACCTCAGGGCCAGAGAGGCAGATGCTCAGCCCCTGGCAGCTCCACACTCAAAGAAGTCACAGAGACCCTGTTTGGGAGGTGGGAGCTGCTGACAGCCTGCTAAGATTGAAGACCCATTCGAGGAGGAATAGAGCCACCATAGTATCAGGGTTTTAAAATAGCTGGAGCAGCCCTGGCTGAGTGGCTCAGTTAGTCAGAGTATCGTCCCAATACGCCAAGGTTGTGGGTTCAATCCCCGGTCAGGGCACGTACAAGAGTCAACCAATGAATGCATCAATACGTGAAACAACAAATCAATTGGTAAACATTTAAATATGAAATACCTGGAGCAGTGGTTTGTAACTTTTCAAAAATGTAAATATGGCCATGGCTGGTGTGGCTCAGTGGATTGAGAGCCTACCTGAGAACTAAAGTGTCACCGGTTTGATTCCCAGTCAGGGCACATGCCTGGGTTGTAGGCTGGATCTCCTGTGGGGGCATGCGAAAGGCAACCACACATTAATGTTTCTCTCTCTCTCTCTCTCCCTCCTACCACCTCTCTAAAAATAAATAAATAAAATCTTAAAAATAAAAACAAAAGTAAAACCAAAAATCTAAATACCAAGACAGTATCCCAGAGTCACAGGGGATGAAGCCCAGACTAAACTGGGCCTCCTAACATCTCCCCAGATAATTCAACTGTTTACTCAGAAGCCTTGTGGGAAGGGCTGCGACTCTTTCTGAATTTAGATGAGGGACACTGGCCAGGATGCTGGCTGGAAGGAGAGGCCGTGATCTCTGTCGGGGCCACGCTGAGTTGGCGGTGGCCGTGCTCCATCAGGTGGTGGCGCCAAAGAGGCCGTTCGCCCCAGCTCTGGCGCTCGGGAGAGAAGACCTGAGCCAAAGCAAGAACACTCCCGGAGTCTGCGAGGATTGTCGGTTGCTGCTTCTTTTTAGAACATATTAGTTGTCTGACGTTCCACTGAAGTGTCCCGTCTTTGTAAAACCACACACCTGCACCCTTCTTCGAGCAGCATTTATATAACCAGAGAGAGGACACAGGCAGTTCCAGGGCAGATGCAGGGTGCTTGTGAAACAGTCCTCGGAGAGAGCACATCACGGAGCTTGTGGAGCTGTCCGATTGCACATTCTAACTTCACAGAGTCGGGGCCCAGGGCCATCAGAGACTCTGGTCCCACAGAAATCAGTGCTGAGTCAGACCGGCTAGCTGGCACGGCGGCACCACCCCGGGCCACCTGTGTGGCAGGAAGGAAACTGCTGTTTCCTGTTGTGTGTGTGTGTGCGTGTGTGTGTGTGTGTGGTTTTATTTTTCTGTATGACAAACACATTGGTATTTCTCTTTATCCAAATCATGCTCTCCCGTTTGCACATTTCTAGACGAATTTCAGAGGAAGTTGCTATGTTGAAGCAGTTTTTGAACATGACCATGTAACCTTTGGGGCCCTCAGTCCCATTTGACAATGTACCCAAATAAGAAGTAAACAGAGACCTGTATTTCTGGAGTTATAGAAAATGAAAATCTGAAGCATGTATTCATGTGGGTTCCATTAAAAGACTTCAGAGCACGTGGCGGTGTAGATGTTTGCAGTGTGTCAGGCGAGCATCTGGCCATCGTTCTGGGGTCAGGCACACGGATGACCCCCCCCAGGGTCATCAGTGGGTCAGCTGTGTTTGTAGTAACTGTTCCACATCCTCATATGTATGGGGTATGTCTTTACATCGTAAAGGCTCAAAGCATGCTAAGAATTTGTTTCAAAACCTTCCTCATTCAATTCCACTGCATCACATAAAATGACATTGTGTCAGACTGCAGTGACGTATAAGTGCATTCAGACTCTGAATTGACATTTGGTGGTGACTTTGAGTTTGTACCTTGGGGCAGAGGCTTTCTCTTTGGGGCCGGGGAACATGGCACCGTCCCAGGGACATGTTGGGACAGGCCGGCAATGACAGGATGCTGGGTCCTCAAACTCCGTCTTGCATTATTGCTTAGTCTGCTTCTGGTTCACATTTGTATGTATCCCCCGGATTGTTTGAAATAAGATCGCAAGTGTCCCTGAGACCGTGGCAAGTTCCAGCGCAGCAGGGACAGTTGTTTAAGATGTGTTTATTGTGATTCTGTGACGGTTATGTTCTCTTATCCCATCTCCTCCACAACTCCGTAAGGAAGGTGTCATTTCTATCCCCCGTTTACGGAAGTAGAAGTCAAAGAACGCGCCCAGGCTTTGGTGCAGAAGAATCAGAAGCCTGGCCATAGCGGCGCCACGTTGAGTTGCGGGGTTCAGCACCTGGGACAGTGCCTGTAGATTCAGCACCTGGGACAGTACCCAGAGCCACCGCGTGCCTGAGCTCGCTCCTAGGCTGGAGCAGCGGGTGGGGTGTGGGCAGGAAAATGATGTATCGGTGAGCTTCAGTTTGTAGCGACAAGCACGGAGGGTGAAGACCCTCCACTAGATGCCCTCCTCTGTCTCCTACCTCTGATCAATCGTCCCCTGTTCCAGCATGACAGGCGAGCAGTACCCCCCCCCAACCCACCTTGCTACCTGGCTGCCAGTCCAGCCCGTTACCCACCGCCCCCGGGACAGATCGAAGGCCTCACTGGGCAGAACACAAGCAAGTGGGTCAGACCAAAGCTTGAGGATACAGAAGCATTTGGATGAAAACATCCTTCTCACTCAAACATTTCTGTGGCACTGAAGACCAGCGCTGTTGTTTGGAGACTCCAGATCTTAGGTTTTCCTTTAACTGATGCCTCACATCAGTTAAAGACTGACTTACGTACAGGGAAGGGCTGGTTGTCTGTCCGTGCCCAGTAGCATTCCAGCCCGCCTTCCCAGGAAACAAGAGCCTCCCTCATACTCCGGTGCTCTGGAACCTTCGGGCTAAAAGGAAGCAAAGATGCCACATATTGCCTCTCGTATCATCTGAGTTGTGATTTTTTCTTCCACTCTTGGGCTCTGTGTTGTCTTCTGTTTTTCAGAGTGATTCACTCCTGCTGGATTTATTTGCTTTTACTTACATTTTGCACATTTAACTCTAGAAAATATTAAGTATCTACAAATGTATTCAAAGTAGGATAAAGAATCCCCACGTACCCCTCACCCAGCTTCTATAATCATCGAATTATGGCCAGCTGTGTCTTGTCTATACTTGTATTATTCCTTCCTGTATCTACTGCTACTCCAAGCTCCTGTATTCTTTTTTTTTAAAGATTTTATTTATTTTTAGAGAAAGGGGAAGGGAGGGAGGTAGAGAAGGAGAGAAACATCAATGTGTGGTTGCCTCTCATACGCCCCCTACTGGCAACCTGGCCCGCAACCCAGGCATGTGACCTGACTGGGAATCAAACCCACAACCCTTTGCTTCTCAGGCTGGCATTCAATCCACGGAGCCACTGGAGCCAGGGCCCCGTATTCTTTTGAAGCAAAGCCTATGACTTCTTCACAAGTGCGTGTTAAGTGTTCTAAGTGTATAGGGATTTGCTAGTTATCTTCCTAACCTAACTCTAGTATGGCCAGAGAACATCTCTGGGTGCTTTAATCCTTTGAATTTTGGGGGGACGTGCTTCACTTCCCAAAATGAGACAAATATTTTTGTAAATGTTCCATGTACACTGGAAATATTGTGTAGTTGTCAGCTCCTGGGAGCGTAACTCTGTTTGTCCTTTAGGTAAAGTGCGTCAGTGACATGTTCTCATCTTCTGTGTCCCTGCTGTTACTGAGTGTGACTTCGCTATTATGGACCTGTCCTCTCCATCACTCGCAGAGGCCCTTGGTCTCAAAGTCCGTTCTTTAGTGTCCGAAGTCTGACACTGATCCAGCTGCAGCGCTTTCCTGCTGATTGTATTTTGCATAGTGTATTCCTTACCTACCTTTTCATTTTGTCTTTTCTGTGTCTTTACATGGTGAATGCCCTCTCTGAAACTGTGCGCTGTTGACTTTTCTTATTCAGCTTGCCCATGTATGGCTTTTAACTGGAGCAGCTGGTGCCTTTACATTTAATTTAATTAGTGACACATTTAGGTTAAAGCCACCCATCTCATCTCGTGCTTGCTGCTTGTCTCACAGCTGCTTCCCCCCTCCTCCCAGTTTATTGCCTCCCTCTGGATCCCTTTTAAAATCGCTCTTTTGAGCGATGTTGAGAATTCTGCCACGTCTCGCCACCCCCACGGCTGCCGTCCTCGCCCCGGCCGTCCCCTCCTTCCTCGGGAGAAGCCAGGGGCCTCCCAACTCATCTCTCTGCTCCACTCCTTCCTCCCACGCCCCACCCACCCGCGAACCATCTGCTCTGAAGCAGCAGCCAAAGTCGGCTTCTTACCACAGAAGCTCCCTCCCGTCACGCCTCGGCTCAGGCAGGAGGCTGCACAGCCTTTCCTGTCTTACAGAGTGTGGCTGTGAGCACCACGGGGGTCCCCTGACCTCACGGGGGTCTCAACTCTGACTGGCCCAGACGCACTCACCCACCCACAGCCTCACTCAGGGTGGGAGATGTTCACACCCAGGCCACAGGCCGCTCACCACACACCCCTTCCACGCCCTCGCTCCAGAACCACATTCCCAGGGCGGCTCACCCGCCCTGACTGTCCCCCATAACAGGTCCCCAAACATCTGCTCTGCCCCCCTTCTGGCCCTGTGCCTGTCCTGTCCCCCACGCAGTGCACCCCTTACAGTGCTGTGTGTGCTGGTCTCCCTGCTGCTGTCAGACGGAAGCCCCAGGAGGAGCTGGCCTGTTGTATTCACAGACCCCCTCCCGACCCACCACTCAGGCCCGCCCCATCACCAGCACGCAGGGATGCAAGCCATCAAAGCGAGGGGTGCATTTATTCCCCCCACAGCTGCTTGGAAAGCATATGCTCTGCGCCTGTTGTTTCAGTGTCGCCGTAGAAGTGACAACGTGCGTGTCTGACGAATCAGAGTCTGAAGTGAGATGCGCCACGCTCTGGGCCTCCTCCTGGAGTGCACAGTGGCCAGCGAACCCTTGAAGATACTCCTTTCACTGAAGTTTTTCTCATGGTGCTGTTTTGTTGTTTGTTTGTAGCGGGTTTTTTTTTTTTTTGTAAGGTTCCCTGCCGGGGGTGACACATCAGTCCTTCTGTGAGGGAATCAAGTGCCACATTTTCTCCGTTACGCCGGATGGCAGAGTGCAACTGACAGACGGGACCAGGAACTGTCTCCTTTTGGACATCAGCCTGCCTGCAGGCCTACTAATCCCCCCGTGTTTATGTCAGTCCACCCTCCCTCTGCCAGCACCCACAGGCTGGCCAGCCAGCTAGCACATAAGGGAAGCAGAGCTCGGACAAGTCACCCGAGGGCCACAGGTTCGCAGCCCTCAGGGCGGGGAGTCAGGATGCTGCTGTGGTGGGCAGAACCATGGCAGACGGGCCAGTGGTTGCTGGGGGCCACCGGGGCTGCAGTTTGCATAGATTCATAGCAACAGTAGCACAACCAAAGGAAAACACAGCAAGGGTGGGGCCGAAAGCTAAAGTATCCTAGGAGAAGGAGTGCCAGGGAAAACGCTTAGAGGCTAGGAATGCAAAGAGAGACAAGAGGTAGGCATCGGGGTGAATCCACTGGTACCAACGCCGAGCTCTCCCGCGATATCGCGCAGAGAAGTGCGGCACCGTCGGCGGGGCAGCCCTTACACCGCGGCCCTCCCGTATAGCGCCCCCAAGCGTACAGTTTTGGTATGCCTGTCTGATGCGCTGCGGGTGTTTGCCCCCGGGGCTCTTTTAGGTAACTAGACAGAGGTGCAGACAGCGGCCTCGATGGAGAGAGTATGAGTGAGCGAGACAGAGAACCCAGGGCGAGGCCCTCGGGAAATGGTGGTGTCACTTCCAGATAACACAGCCCGGGAAGAGCCGCCAGGGCTGAGAAGGCGCTGCGGAGCCACAGCGCCCAGGCGCAGTACTGGCCTGGGAGAACTGCGGCGCGGGGCCAGCCTGGCCAGGCGGGCACAGCCGGTGGTGCCGGCTCATGAAGGCTCAGGAGGAAGTTCAAGTTTTATTTCAGTGCAGTGAGAAGCCAGGGATGGGTTTCAAGCAGGGAATGCCGTGATATAATTTGCCTCCTTTAAAGATCCTTCTGGCTCTGCGGAGGGATCGGTTTGCCGATGTGAGTAAAAGCGTTCACACCACGTGAAGGGACCAGTAGCATCCTAGCAAATGCCCAGCCACATGCCAGTGAGGCTGTCTTCAAAAACGTGTATAAAGATCTTTTGGATTGGAAAAGATATTTATGAGCCTATTGATTATCTTTACATCAAGGGCGTTTCATAGTTCACAGTTCATAGAGTGACACTGCTCACCCTTTCCACTGGAGCAGATCGCGCACCTGCAGAGAAACACCCACCAACATCCACACAGCCTCTTGAGTTTTAAAAATGCAAACGTTGCTATGAAATACTTCCCATGCGTCTTGTGCCCGTGGAGACATACGTGGTGGGCACACACCACATACGTATGACCGGCGCCAAGATCCTGCCAAGCAATTTTCTCAAGTTGTTGAGCCAGTTACGTGCTCGCCAGCCTCGGAGGAGGGACGCACTCGCTCCCCCTCCCTGCCGACACTCGGAACTTTCCGTTTCAGTGAGTGCAGACATTCAGGGCGATATGAGTTGGGCTTTGCTGTGATTTCTCTGATAACTAGTGAGGTTCCGAAACTTTTTTTTCATCCTTGGCCTTTCGATTTTCTCCTGTGAAGTATGTGTTCAGATGGCTTTCCATTTTCCTGTTGGATTAGCTGTTTTCCCTTTCACCCTCACCCAAGGACATATGTATTGATTTTAGAGAGAAAGGAAGGGAGGGGGAGAAGCGCCGATGCGAGAGAAAAGCATTGATTGGTTGCCTCTCATACATGCCCTGACTGGGGATTGAACCCACAACCAGGCATGTGCCCCAACCAGGAATCGAACCAGAACCCTTTGGTTTGTGGGATGCTGCTCCGACCCACTGAGCCACACTGGCCAGGCCTGGATCAGCCAATTCTTATTAATGGCTTCTGCATGTATTCTGGTATGGGGCGCAAAAAACAACTTCCTCCCACTCTTTGAAGTTCTTCTGATTGGGATAATAGTCAAATTAATACAACAGGGACCAATAAAGCATTCGAATTTAATATGTATGCATGTGCAGGATGTCACAAGACAATGAGACCCGGACATAGAACAGGCAGTTAAAGCTTTTGTGCCATTTTGAGCTAAGGAGAAGGGCCTTCGAAAGACAAGAGGACAATTCACAAGGTCGTAGAAAAGCAAATGTCTGGTAAGCAAGCGCTTGCTGGGCCGGCCACCCTTGACCATGGGACACAGAGAGGGCTTTGGGTAAGCAGCCTCATGAGTCCCCCGAGCCCCGGTCCACCCCTCCAAGTTCATGTTAAACCATCGTCTTCTGTGATGGCAGATCCCTTCCCGGAGCAGGTCCTCCATCTAAATGACCTTTAGGCAGTGGGGGAAAGGTCAACATTTTTTCCTGAGCCTTTCATTTCTTCAAAATAACCAGCTTCAAATAATTAATATCTCAAGGTGGCATGTTGGGGGGAGGGGGTGCTGCAGACTCTGGTCCCCCTCACTGGGTGCTAGCCCTTTTTTGATTTGATGGATTTCGATGATCTTTTCTCTCTCTGTGGTTTGCCTTTTCACTGCCTGATACTTTCCCAGCAAAAAGCTGTTCTTGATGGCTACTTCGCCCATGTTTCCTGTTGGCCGTTGGGGCACCCTGTTTCAGAAGTCTCTGCCCCGCTCAAGTTCAGGGAGGTGTCCCTCCGCGTGGCTTCCTGGATGTTTTCTTGTTTCGCCTTTCACACTTGGAGATGCCATCGGCCTGGAGTCGGGGCTCACGTATGCACCCTGAGGGAGGGGTGAGACACATTGGTCCAGGTGGCCACCGCTCCACCCAGCGCACCTGCTTTTATGCTTTTGGAAGCTTTGTGGAAACACATCCTCTCTCAAACGCTCTGCCGTGGCACTTAGTCAAACACAGTGTCCTTTGGAAAGCCGCGCTCAACAGGGTGTCTGTATTGAAATTTAGACGCAGGTACTGCCACCCAAAGGGGGCGCCAGACCAACGCCCACAGCGACCAAGGCAAGGAGCGAGGATCACTCCGCTGGTGTTTGGACACCGCTAGTCTGGTCTGGGTGGAAGGGAAGGGATCGGGTGTGGAAGGAAAAGGATTCTGTGATGACGTTTTTGAGAAGGCCGGTCCATTACCGCTGTCAGCGCCTCTTTCCAATGGGCGGGGGCGGGCTCTGCTTCTCACCCAGGGACACTGAGGAATGAGGTGCTGTGTCCTGGCCTGGAGTTCATCTGTGCATCTAAGGGGCGGGGAAATGGGCCAGGCCCCACACCTCAGGGCTGTCAGGATGGGGTGCGTGAGTGGTGTTGGGCCCTGTCATTGGGCCCCTGGAGGGGCAGAGGGACCCCCGCAGCAGGAAGCCAGAGACGTGCACGAGGCTCCTAAGGAGGCTGAAATTGCCAAAAATGACCACACGGACAGGTGTTCAGCCCCAAGGGTCACAGAAGCTGCAAGTGAGTGACCCTGTGGCAGGGATCTTCCAGGAATCAGAAGACTGCCCACAAGGGCTAGTGACCCTCAGCACCGGCCAGGCCTGGGCACAAGGCCGCATGTGGAATGCCCTCGGGCCCAGCTGCCCTCCTCCTGCCTGCACTCAGCAGCACACGGCTGACCTCACCCCTTCGAGGTAGATGGGGAGGTTCCCGCCCTCTGGGCTCGAGGCGCAAGGACAGCGCATGCGAAATGATGGCGGAAGGGTTGGGCTGTGGATGGCGCCAGGGACAGAGTGTGTTCTGTTGATGGTGCGGTTGCTTTTGTAAGTCAGGCTGTCATCTGGTGGGAGGCACTGCCCTTCTGAGTCTGCCCGACTGAAGACATTTTAAAGAAGCCAGAGGGAGACAAACATAAAGTCGCCCTTGGATTGCGGGAATCTGCACCTGGGCAGAGAGCTCCTGACTCAGCCCCGCTCTGGGCAGAGACGCCTGATTGTGGGGGCCCCTCACACCCGCATGGGGTGCTGTCTCCCGCAGACCCAGAAGTGCCTCGGGGACAGGGCCCTTCCTTGAGCCCCGGGGGTGTAGCTGTGCCTCTTTGCTGCACCCTTGTAGGAACTCCAGCACCCTTTGCCGACGAAATGGAGAAAGGCCATGACCTTGGGCTGAAGGAGGGAGGAGAAGTCCCCTTCTAGGCCACTTCGACCTTACCCACTCGGAGAGCCTCGAATGCACACGATGCATCTCAGCCTGAGACGACCAGCAAAGCGCATTCCTCCCCCCTCATTTCCTCTGTCTCTGATGTGGGTTGTGCTGTGTTCTTGGAACCTCGGTGCGAAGAACACCGGACGTGGCTCTCCAGCATAACCCCAGGGGGGCTGGGCAGCTTCGGTAGGAAGAGCATCTTGCCCTATGAGGCATGAGAAGCCTTGCACATTCCTGAGTTTGTATTTTTCCATTTTTCGAGGTTTCTGAGATGCTTTAGATAGCATCATGCCATGGAGGATTTATTCCTGCTAGAGAGTCAGGTGCTTCAAGGTGACTTACACAGGTGAGGTTTGCAGGGTGATGGTGCGCAGTGATAAGAAGTGAGAAAGGCAAGAGAGAAGGAGCAGAGGGAAGGAAACCCGTCGGAGCCGGGGATTTAAGACTGGGGGATGCAGTTTAAAGTGCAGGGAGGAAGGTCAGCCGCCTGCTCACAGCGGCACGTCCCAGCAGGAGGCTCTGCATGACCTTCAGGAGCTGCTTCCAGGAGACAGTCTGAGGGCTGAGGTGGGACGTGTGAACAGAGTCAGAACAGCACCCTGGTCTATGCCCCAAAGGGCTGACCGAGAGCCTGCAGCCCAGTCCATGTCCCCTCTTGGCCCAGGGCCTGTGGGACAGCCAGCCTTTGTGACCCCTCATACCTTGTCACAATGGAAGGTCCCCATTACTGGTTGAGGGGCCCTGGCCGGGCAGCCCAGTTGAGTAGAACGTAATCCCGATACACCGAGGTTGCAGGTTCAAACCCCAGTCAGGGCATATACAAGAATCAACCAATGAATGCATGAATAAGTGGAACAAATCGATCTCCGCCCCGTCTCTGCCTCCCCAAATTAATCAGTTAATTACTAAGAAAGCATAGAGACTCAGAAAACCCAACTGCCTGACACTGGTGGCGAAAATCAAGCTTTTAGAGGCGCCCATCTCATCACCAACTCATTCTCATTCTCCATCAGCCCTGCTCACATCGACACTGCTGGCGTGTGTGATCCCGTCTGAGTCACCGGCAGAATGGAGTGGACGGGTGCCCGGTGTCCCCAGACTCTGACCCGGACTCCGCACAGCCCCGCCTGGCTGCCGGGGCTGCTGGGCACACCCTGCGGTCCGCGTACGCTGACTCAGTTTTTATATGAGATGTGAAGTCAACGTTTTTTATTTGTTTTGTTCGGAGTTTTTGTTGGGGGGATCCAGTTTACAAAGGATATCCCTTTGTTGCAAAGGTTACCCTTCCCCTGTTGAATTATTTTATCAGCTTCATCACAAGTAAGTTGGCCAGTGCTCCCTCTGGCAGCCCAGATGCTAAAACAGAAGTGAGGCAGAGGAAATCACCATGCAAGGATGGTGTGCGGACCCGTGGAGTGTGCATGCTTCTCCATGCCATGGAATCGTACTCTGGGCACAGTTAACATGGCAAACTTTGTTGTGTTTATCTTACCACAGTTTTTTTTTCAGCTTACTAATGTAATTTCACAACCACTACTGAATGGCTCACCTTAAGTAGATTAATTGTATGGTACATGGATTACATTTCAATGAAGTTGTTACACAATGCAGCCAAAGCAAAAACAAAATCACTCAGCAATATCGTGTAGGTCTAGCTCTGGATTCTCTCTTCTGTGACTTTGATGTATGCAGCCATGTAATAAGCTGTAGTTATATAAAGTCTTAAATTCAGGATGATTAATCCACTTTACTTTTTAAAAAGTATTTTATTTATTTTTAGAGAGGGGAAGGGAGGGAGAAAGAGAGGGAGAGAAACATCATTGTGTGGTTGCCTCTCGTGTGCCCCCTACTGGGGACCTGGCCAGCAACCCAGGCATGTGCCCTGACTGGGAATCGAACCAGCAACCCTTTGGTTTGCAGGCTCGCTCTCAATCCACTGAGCCACACCAGCCACAGTGATAACTTTTAATATACTGTATTACTTAGATGTTGGTATTAAGGTAATACTGGCCTCATAAACTTAATTGGAAAGTTACCTCCTTCAGTTTTCCAGAAGAGCTTTTGTAGAATCGATATTCATTCTTCCTTAAACGCGTGGTTGCATTCTTCAAAATTCTTTGTGAACAAAATGAGCCTGGAGATGTCTCTTTGGGGAGAGTGGAGATTACAGATTAAATTTCTTTAGTAGCCATAGGGATAGTCCAATGATCTGCTTCCCACCGACTGAGTTCCGGCAGTGTGCGCTCTTCCAGGATGCGGTCCCTTTCCTCCGAGTGACCCAGTTTGCGAGTCAGAGCTGTTTGTCGTATTTCCGTGTCCAAGAGTCTGTAACCGCCTCCTCTTTTGATCCTGTCCTAGGTAATTCGAATCCTCTCTTTCCTTCTTTCTCAGTCTTGCCAGAGGTTTGTCCATTTCATTCACGTTTTCACAAGACCAGCTTTTTGTTCTATTGATTTTCTCCGTTGTTGCGCTGTTTCCAATTTCATTGGTTTCTGCTCTTGTCTTTGTTGTTTCCTTCCTTCTGCTGTCTGCGGGCTGATTTAGCTCGATTCATAAAGTGAGAGCTTGGGTTATTGATTGGAGGCTTTTACTCTTTTCCAGCGGAAGCATTCAGTGCTGTAAAATTTCCTCTCCGCTGTGCTTTACCCACGTCCCACAAACTTGGATGTGTTCTGTTTTTATTTCCATATATATATATATATATATATATATATATATATATATATATTTAAATTTCCCTTGAGATTTCCTCTTTGACCCGTGGATTCCTGAAAAGTGTGTTGTTCAGTCTGCAGGTGATGGCAGTTTTCACTCCCGTCTTCCCCTTCCCCTTTGCTCTCTCTGTCTCCCCCTCCCTCTCCTGAAGACCCTCACCCCAATGCTGCTGCCTTCTGCCTGGGTTCTGATAGGCCGCCTGCCACCAGTTTATTATTATTTTTATTCTCACCCAAGGACATGCTTAAAGAGAGGGCAAGAGAGGGAGACCGAGAGGGAGAGAAACATCAATTTGCCTCTCACTCGCATCCTAACTGGGGACCAAACCTGCAACCCAGGTATGTGTTCTGACCGGGAATCAAACCCATAACCTTGCGGTTTACAGGGTGATGCTTCAGCCAACTACGCCACATCGGCCAGGGCTCCTCTATATTTTCACTTCCTCATTCATCCTCCCTGACCTTCCTCCCGACCTGACCCTCTGGTCCAGAAAGAACACAGCACACTGGTGCCTGTCGTCACCTCCCTCCCTCACTTTCTCTCTTCCAGAGTCACTGGGAGCGACAGGCTCTCCATCAGTTAGTCATGAAGTCTCAAGGTCACCCTGTCCCTGCCTGGTGGTGTGATTCCTGACCTCATCGCCTATCCAGGTCTGTCTCAAAGAGCCTTCAAAAGCTGCATGACTGGAACTCAGAACATTGCCTCACTGCTCTTTCCACCCGCCCTGAGCCTGGATTTCAGGGCTGCAGTCCTTCTGAGGCGGGCGGTGTGGCCACCCTGCCCCCGCCGCGCCCACCGCTCTCCTGGGGCTGGCACTCCACCACTCACAGGGCTGGGTGGGGTGGGCAGGGCCTGTTCTTGGTAGCTTTTTTCCTGTGTAATTCCGTACAACACGATTTTAACAGTATGATTCACGGGGGGGCGTTCATTTTACTGTTTTGTACATGCTGACACACCCATCGCCAAGTCACACTCCCACCGGCAATGTGTGAGGGGCATGTCTTCTGCACCCCTGGAGGTCGGAGATTTAAGTTTTACAAATCTCCTCAGAGTAAAAAGCGAAAGCACTTCAGTCTGCTTTGTATTTTATTGATTTGGGGGGCTGGGGGTGCATTTTTCATGCCGTCAGTAGCTGTCCCGGATGCCTCTTCGACCAGCAAGTGTGGCTTTTCACAGGGGCCTCTCCCTGGTTCCCTTTTCTCTGGAGTTACCGAGTGCTCATTGGCAGACAGCACTGCATTCCTTTAACAGCCACAACATGATGATTTGGTTTATGTATATTATGAAATGATTGCCACAGTAAGTTTAGTTAATAACCCACCATCTCTTATAGGTATAAAAAGAGAAAAGGAGAGAAGTGCCTTTATTTTCTGGTGGTGAGAACCCTCAGGATTCATTCTCTTTGCAGCTTTCACACACACCCCTCGGCAGTGTTCACTGAGGGCATCGTGCGAGGCGTGACATGCCCGTGCTCACTGACCTCATAGCCGGACGTCTGTGCCAGCGACCCCCCTGCTCCTGGTCCCTCTCCTCCCAGCTGCACTTCTGCTAACCACAAATCTCATCTCTTCTCTCTGTGAATTTGTGTGTCTTGTTCTGTTTGGTTTGATTGTTTTAGATGCCACCTAGAAGGCCGTTGACACAGCATTTGTCTTTCTCTGTCTGATTTATCTAATTTAGCACAACAACCCCAATCCAGCCATGTTGCCACACGTGGTGGGATCGCCTTATTTTTCGAGGCTGCGTAACATCCCATCATGTGCGCGTGCAAACACCCACACACCACAACATCTTCATCCATGGACTTGAGGGCAGGCACTTAGGTCATTTCCAAGTCCTGGAGGTTGGCGATAATGCTACTGTTTTGGGGGGCGCATATATCTGTTCAACAGAGTGTTTTCACTTCATTTGGACATATTAGCAGGAGTGAGATGGCCGGATCATAGGGTCGCTCCAGTTCGGATTTTTTGAGGAGCCTCCACGCTGTTTCCCACCGTGGCTGCACCCGCCTACAATTATGACTATCTCTTTATCTGCCGTGTAAGCTGTTCATCCATCGGGAAGTTTAATTTGCAGGCGGAGTGTCGGAAATGACTTTTCCCAGTTTCTTTCTTATTTTGTGTATGTATATTGGTATTTTGGCATGGGTATGCATACTGGAACCAGGAAGCATGAAAAGTATGCATTTATAATATACAACAATCTAAATAACGGAGAAATATACTAATCTCCCTGGTGGGGAACTAAACTGAAGGACATCCATCCCCTTGGAGGTAAGCACGTGCAGGCGAGGTTCATTGCGTTGCCCTTGGCCTCACCGCGCTTTGCGGACGGAGACTGTGCCATCAGCGTCGAGGCAGCACCCTCCACCAGCAAAAAGGCTGCGACGCGCTGATGCCCAGGTGGCGGCTAGCGTGGTTTAGCAGCCAGGTGACTTTAATGAAGGTATGCACATTTGCACACATGATTCTACTGCACACTTAGTGGACTGCAGTGTAGCGTGAACAGAAGTCTTACATACACTGTAAAACAAAAAAAAATGGTGTGACTCCCTGCATTGCGCTTTTTGCCTTATTTCCGTGGTCTGGCACCGACCCCACGATATTGCCAAGTTTGCCTATGCATACAGTACGTACAGTTTCCTGGGTTTTTGTTTTAACTGAGCTCAAATTCACAAATATCAGTAAGAAATGCTTGAAAAAAGACTAGTAAGACCAAAGGTATAGACAAGAGAGTCCATAGCCTTGGCACCAAAATGAAAAAGCAAATGAAAATCGCTGAAAGAGAATGGAGATTTCACAAACAGCTCGAAGGATGGGTGTAGTTTAACTCAACGGGAAAACGTGGGATCTTTAGTATCTTGTCTTAATCAATACCGTTGAAATAAAACAGAACTGGATGCCAACAATATGGCATATGAATGAGTCCATTCCAGGTGAGTTTGAGATCTAAATGTGTGTGTGGGGGGGGGGGGCATCAGATTATACAAATATTAGCATGAGTTTGAAAGACCACCCAGGGAGGCCCTCTGAAGTCAGGTGGCAACCCCAGGGTGATAAGGGACTAGATTAGCCGATGTGGCTACCTGGCCATCCCTTAGCGTATTTCCTTTGGGTCTTTTCTATAAGCATATGCATTCTTTTTCCGGCAGTTTTGTAGCTTTACGTGACCATGGGCAGTTCGTTCTCATCCACATCAACTGTGTGTAGATTTTTTAAAGCAGTGGCAGGTATGTAAGTGACCCGTGCACAGAGCTTGTTTGGTGAATCTTCACCCTCATTACGTTTTCTGGACAACCTCACCTGGACAGGGTATGGGGCATTCCTTATTTTGCATATAAGGTACTAAACGAGACACAGCTGAAATAAAATGACCCCAAAAAGGTGAAAATATAAAGGCATAGCCCTGGCTGGTGTGGCTCAGTGGATTGAGCGCAGGCCTGTAAAGTAAAGGGTCGCCGGTTCGATTCCCAGTCAGAGCACATGCCTGGGTTGCGGGCCGGGTCCCCAGTAGGGGGCGTGCAACGGGCAAGTACACATTGATATTTCTTGCCCTCTCTCCTTCCCTTCCCCTCTCTCTAAAAATGAAATAAAATCTTTTTAAACATAAAACATAGAATACAACCATGACAAGCAGTAGTAAAAAGAAAGGGAGCAAGAACACACGAGGCAGAGTCCAGTTCAAGGTGGGAAGGTGTGCAGAAGAGTGAGATACTGTGTGCTGATGTGAGAGCCTGACCCCCAGCGAGAGAGTGCGATCACACTCGCTTTGGGATGTTGCAGGGCAGCGCCCCCCCCCCCCACCGGCTGTGCTCAGGGAGGCTGCAGTTCATCTGTCTGGGAGGGAGGTGTGGGCTGGAGGTCTGCAGCCCTTGGCAGCTCTGGACGGTGGGACCGGCTCTACAGTCACAGCCTCAGGGCGCAGGGCTGACAGGTGTGTGCCAGAGGCTCAAGTGGGATCCTCAGGTGTGGTCATGCAGGGGAGCAGCCCCGTGCCCCCTAGGGGTGTGTGCCGTCTTCGTAGGGCACGTATGTGTGACCGGACTTCCTCCTGTTAGCTGGGTGCTTGGGCCCTGCTAGCTCTGAAACACCCCAGGACCCCAGCTCCTGCAGGAAAGCCCCACACGGCCGGCAGGGGAGGGACCTCAGGAGTCAAGACATTATTCCACAGTCCAGGGCGCTCCCCACTCGGAGACTGTGGCGCACTGTCCTGGACAGTGGGGCAGCCCCGGGGGCCCTCGGGGCTCCCCACGGTGGAGCACAGCATGCCCCACAGGGACCGAGGCATGCCATTACCCTGGACTCTGGTTGCCTGCGACCACACCAGGTCCGGGTGGGTGCTCTGGGCACCAAGACAGCGATGAGGAGCGGCCCCAGACTCTGAGACCCCACGTGGACGGCCCGGCGGGGTGTGTCCGGGGCGGTCGGAGTCAGGGTTTGGGTCGAGCCCCTGGCTGGAGTGTCAGGCCTGCGCCCAGCGGCTAGCATGTTCTCTCCCCCGGTCGCCTCCCTCAGTGACACTGATGAGACTTTTCCCGCTGATCCCAATTGACCCCCGGACGCCTGTGTCTGTTCAAAATTCAAGGAGAGGGCGGGGTCGTGCGTTCGGGAAAGAGATTCTGGGGTTTGGGATCCGCTCTCAAGACCATCACAAGTCGCCACTAAATAGTTAAAATCATTTTGGAATTTCAGAGGTTAATGTTTAGATGTTAAAGCACAAAAAAATGAATTCTTCAAATGCAGACGTTACGTTGCCACTTCTGAGAAAATGTGAACCGTCTCTTTCATTCTGGTAGCCTTTTCCAGAGTTCCCGGACCGGCGTCTCACACCCTCCACTGGCGACCATGGGCCACATCCAGCAGGGGTGCAGCGGCGCCTCCAGGAGCGTCTGAACGTAAGTGGACGACAGGACAGGTGACCCCTGCTCACCCCTGCGTGTCGAGGCTCCAGCCCACAGGCCCGCCCGAGGCAGAGCAGCTGTGGATTCTGGAAACGGAGGAGGGAACGGAAGGAGGGAGGGAGGGAGGGAAGAACATGACTGGGAGGGAAGAGATAAACTATCGTTTATGAGGCTCTATTCTTTGTCAATCAATACGGCAGGGTAGGGGTAGAGAGACGGTGGGCTGATAGGTAAAAATTAGATTGGCAGAAAGACAGACTGCGACACAAGAGAGACACAGACACACAGGCAGAGGGAGCGAGGAAGGAGGAGAGTAGGTATGGGCGGACGGATGGACGGATGGATGGACGGACGGACGAAGGCAGGTAACCAGGCAACTACTCTGACAGGCAAACAGGTTGAAAGACTGATGTACACACAGATACTAGTAAGACAGACAGAAAGAGGGACAGATAGACACAGGCACAAAACAGGAAAAAGGGAGGCAGAACGACGGTGGGAAAAGCAGATATTAATCCAAATAGTGAGCTAGACAAACATAGAATCAGATGGATGGACAGCCAGACAGGAAAGAAAGAAAGATAGGCAGGCAGGTAGATAGGCGAGTAGGAAGGTAAACAGGCAGAGATGCCGGTAGGTAGAACTAGAAAGGGGGAGATACAAACGGACTAGATGACAGATAGTAGATATGTAGTTTTATTTGGCCTTAGTTACATTTAACAAAATCCTAAGAAAGACGGGCCACGTCCCCCGTGTGCAGGTGAGGAGGTAGAGTGGAAGGGGTCGAGTGACTTCCCGAAGCCAGGGGCTCCGTCCCCTGAGGTTGCGGCAGGGACTCAGCTGTCACACGCCAGGAGCAGGCCCTCCCCAGACCCGAGCCCTCGGCCCCTCAACCTCAGACCTTCCGCCCCCACCAACGTGGGCGAGAAGCTGCCAGTCTACGGGGTTGTGTTGTAGTGGCACAAGCAGAGCCACATAAGCCTTGAAAAGAAACGGAGCCCTGGCAGGTGCTGCACCACCAGGAGGAGGCGTGAAGACCCTGTGCAGAGCTGGAAAAGCCAATCACGAAGGGACAAATGTGATATGCTCCCCTCCTAAGAGGCTGCCAGAGCTGTCTGGCCCAGACCCAGAGGGCGGGAGGGTGGGTGCCGGGGAGGGGCAGGGGGGAAGGGGCAGGGGAGGTGGGGGGAGTCCGTGCTGAGCGGGGACGGTGATGCGCTTTGGGAGGGTGAGAAAGTTCTGAGAACGGATGGTGGGGGTGGCTGCACGGTAGTCTGAATGCACTCGGTGCCACTGTATTGTGCACCTAAAAAAGGTTAAAATGGCACATTGCATATTGGGTATATGTTACCACAGGTTTTACATGCATGTTGACATGGTATTCTGTGGTAAGGCTCAGTGGTGAGGGGCACAGCTCTGTACTGTGAAAGAGACACTCGCTGAAATGTGTTTGCTAAAATGAGGACAGTTGAGACCCCCCACCCCCACCTCGCAGAGCCCCCTGGAGGAAGGAGCTGGTGGCCGGCTGGGGGGCAGGGCTCTATGGGCAGCCGTGTGCTGGGGGCAGTGGGTTCTGCCCCCGTGTAGCCTCCCATCACGAGAAGCCAAGCCTTCAGCCTCTGTCCCAGGGTGCAGAGAATAACTTGTTTTCATTCTCTGATGTGCCCCCAGGTGGACGTGACAAAAGGAAAGGCTCCCAGCCGACACCCTGGTGCGTGGAGAGAAGGAAGAGGGCAGTCTCCTAGTTGGTACCATTAACATCAGGTCTGTAACGTTCTTTTTTTAAAAGATTTTATTAATTTATTTTTAGAGAGGGAAAGGGAGGGAGAAAGAAAGGGAGAGAAACATCAATGTGTGGTTGCCTCTCGAGCGCCTCCTACTGGGCACCTGGCCTACAACCCAGGCATGTGCCCTGACTGGGAATCAAACCGGCGACCCTTTGGTTCACAGTCCAGTGCTCAATCCACTGAGCCACACCAGCCAGGGCCAGTAATGTTCTTATTTTCTAGCCACCCCGAGCAGCCATGACCTCCAAGTAGGAGCCTGGTGCAGAAGGTGCATGAAGAATGAACATCTTGCAGGTCACCGACCTCCCCGCCTGGTCCCCCGTCCCCAACACCTACACCCTCCCTGTCTCGCCCAGGCACAGAAAGGCTCCGTCTCAGCTGTCTCAACTCATCAGAGTGGCAGCTCTGGGCTGCAATGAGACCAGCATTGTGGCTCTGAAGCAGGAGTGATGGCCCAAGGGTTATCGTGAAAGAAAGGACAGGACCCTCGTGACTAGCATGGATTTAAATTCCCCCCACAGCACATAAATTAACTACATAGTTACTTCGCACCAGCATAAACTGCCTGTCATCTGGACTGGACTCAGCCTGCTCTGTGAAGGTCCAGGTGGTGAACATTTGGGGATCTCTGGGCCTCATGGCATCTGCACTAACTGCTGCACTCAGCCACATGCAAAGGCAAAAGGCAATATGTAAATAAGGGGGCGTGGCTGTGTCCAGTATGACTTCAGTTACAAAAGCAGGTGCCACCAATCTGGGCCCTTACCTCTGCAAACACAGGGACACATTTGCACTTTCTCAGCTGTGACCGGTGTCCACCAGTGGCCCAGTGATGGGTCACTGGTGGGTCGCCCTTCCCATGCTGCACTGGGTTCTCCTCCCTGGCCATCGGCTGGCCAGCCTGTGACCCGGTGGCAGGGTGCCCGTCGCATCTTTCCAGCTGGGATTGTCCAGCCCGGGAGATCTGGCATTTTTGTGAATCTCATCGGATGGTTGGGCAGTGATTAGAACAGTTCTCGAAGAGATGGCAGACAGGGCGTCCTCAGTGGCAGTGGTGCGGTGTTTCAGCCGACTCTGGGAAGATGGGGAGCCTTCCCTAGGAGTCGTGGGCAGGCTCACCGATGAAGGTGAACTGGGCGGAACGGGCAGCATACATACTCTGTGGCCGAGGTCCACACCTGTGCAGCAGGGGAGAGGGTTAGAAACCCCATGACTTTTTTTTTACAGTTTTTTAAAGATTTTTTTAAAAGATTTTATTTATTTATTTTTAGAAAGGGAAGGGAGGGAGAAAGAGAGAGAAACATCAATGTGCAGTTGCTGGGGGCCGTGGCCTGCAACTCAGGCATGTGCCCTGACTGGGAATCGAACCTGTGATGCTTTGGTTTGCAGCCCACGCTCAATCCACTGAGCTACGCCAGCCAGGGCTGAAACCCCGTGACTTTTAACGAACCACTCCAAATGT
The DNA here is from genome assembly GCA_004024845.1 of Tonatia bakeri. Taxonomy (NCBI): domain Eukaryota; kingdom Metazoa; phylum Chordata; class Mammalia; order Chiroptera; family Phyllostomidae; genus Tonatia; species Tonatia bakeri. Next base: position 17,535 of record PVIA01010337.1, on the reverse strand, counting down.
GCGCAGATGTTGATTTTTTTAGAAAATCTGGTCTACCTTTTCAATGGGTTGCCATTGGAATTGACAGAATGTGGGGTCAGTCGTGCTGAGCTTGGTTACGGCGCTGCAGAAGGATGATGCTTAACTTTGACTTCTACCCCTTGGTGTCTCACTGGGAGAATCAGGCAGTTGTCCCAAACCAGCTCAAAAGCGTATCACAGCAGGCAGAAGGGGCCCCTCCCACCCCTGGGTCTCCGCCAGTTCCCCCAACGTGCACTGTGACCTTTGACTCTCTCGCCCTCCCTGCAGATGGATGGTTTCTAGCCTGCTCCCCAACCCCACCTCGGCCGAGTGTTGGGCGGCCCTTCTGCATGGTCATATGACTCTTGATATGGACGCGGTCCTGTCCGACTTTGTTCGGTCCACGGGGGCAGAACCTGGTCTGGCCAGAGACCTGCTGGAAGGTAAGCATCTCCCTGGCCCCCACACCACCCTCCTCGGAGCCACCCCAGTGATAAAAGATACGATTCCTGTCACCTGACAACTCGGGGTGGGATGGGGGGGCACTTGGGCTCTTTAAAAAGTTAAGGAAGCCGTCAGGGATGGAATTGTTTTTGTTATTCTCGACTTTATGTTGGCATCCCTCAACTCTCTACAGGAAAAGGGCAGAAGGCACTAACTCGCCTGTGCTTTGTGTTAAGGCGGAGAGATAAGGAGTCAAAACTGAGTGGTGATGACTATTTTAGAGAAAATGTATTCAGTAGAGCAGAAATTAGAACACTCCAGAAACACTTTTTTGGAGGCCTATGTTGCTCACCTCTATGTTAGCTGAGATGAAAATACTGTAGGCCGGTTTTTGGTGGGGGAAAAAACCCAGTAGCTAGTGAAAAAGAAGGTAATAATTCACAAGTAAGAAGGCAGAATTATTCATCCTCGAGCTTTTAGAGTCGATATCATTTGCTACGTGAAAATGTGCACATCTATATGTAGATTACTCAGCTATAATCACAATGGACTAAAGATCGAAGTTTAATTCCTGTCCCCGTCTCTTAAATGGATTTATTTTATGTAGTTTTGAAGTGTTTTGGGTTTTTTTAATGGTAAAAAGAGGAGCTGAGAAGAGCCCATTATAACTTCTCAGGACAATCAAATGTGTAAAAAGAAAAAAAATGTTTCATGATCACTCTTCGCTTCGGACCTATAAACTGTCGTTCGTGGAATGAGTTACTCCTCGGCCAAGCATTCTAAGTCACAACAATTCCTTTGTTCTCTGAGGAAAAGTGTGAATCATCGTGCTTGTGTGTGGATCGTGGAGGTAGCTGTTCAACCCCACTGAGAATCAGGAGCTGCCCAGGATTCTGAGAAAATGGCAGTGAGAATAGCAGTCATTACATTTCCCTGAACCTCCCAGAATTTCAAACAAACTCAGGGCTTAGCATGTGCTTAGAGAATGCTGGTAAGGCATGGGAATCAAAGTCTGGTCTGCACGTCCTGAGCGTCCCACTGCGTGGTGCTTCCCCAACAGTGTCCCCGGCCCTTCTCAGTCTCAGTGCGTGTGGACACGCAGGTTTAGAATGAGTTGGTGGTTAAGGGTGGGGTCCAATCTAGATTCTGCTATGCACCCATTCTGAGACACAGAGTAAATTATTTTACTTCTAACCTCAGCTTTTTTCCTGTACCTGGAGCCTTGCCCACCTTCCAGGGGGTTTAAAAACCAAAGTTCATTCCTGTAAACTGGAAGATCGAATTGGCTTTATCAAGATCCATGAATCAGGCAACATCCCCTCTAGAACTGTGCTTTAGGGTCCAGGCTCAGAACCTTTGTACAACCTAGGGCATGAAGATTTTGTCCCACATGGTGTCTTTAAAGGCTCTGTACTTCGGTGATTTACACTTAGATCTCTGGCCGACTTTGAGGTGATTTTGATATAACAGGTAAGATTCGGGTCAAGGTTCGTGTTAACACCTGCGAGATGGGGCCAGAGTTGTGAGTTCACGAGACACAGAGTTCATTCTTGTGTTATTATTGTCTCATTATTGTATTATTTTTCCGTGCAGACAAGTGTAACACTACTCTACCCCCCCCAGTCTATATGTACAATCAGCACCATTTGTTGAATATATTATTGCTCCTTCATTGAAGGGCCTTTGTTCATTGGTCAGAAACCAACCAAGCATATATCTGTGGAGATCCAGTTCCTGATGTGGGTTCTGTTCCATTGGTCAGTATGCTCATTCCTTTGCCGGTACTACACCGTCTTCATTACTGTAGCTTTGTAGTGAGTCTTAAAACCAGTTAGTGTGATTTTCCCAACGCACTTCTTTTTCAACTGCATTTCAACTGTTCTGTTTCCTATGCCTTTCCGTATAAACTTGAGGATCAGCTTACCTGTATCTGTAAAATTTTGTGTTGAGATTTGGATTGAAAGTATGTTAAATCTATAAATAAATTGTAGCTATGTTTTGTCTTCTAATCTATGTAGTCAGTACAGCCATACTTTCCATTTCTTAAGGGCTTTTGTGGGTTCTTTCCTAAGCGTGTTGTAGTTTTTTGCATGTATATCCTATACATGGTGTGTTGGACTCATAGCTCTGGGATTTTTTGAGCTATTGTAAATGGCATTATTTTTTTATTTAAGTTTCTACTTGTTCATTGCTAGTACAAAGAAATGTAATTTATGATTTTTCTGTGCTGCCCATTACCCCAACATCTCGCTAAGCTCGATCATTTGTTGTGGGGGGGGCATGTGCATGTATGACCACATCCATGCATGTGTGTGTGTCTCATGGGATTTTCCACACAGACAGTCATGTTTTCTGTGGATAAGGGGAGTTTTAGTTCTCCTTTTTTAATATGTATGGCTTTTATTTTTCTTGACGTATTGCATTGGCTAGGATTTCACTGAGAGATTGGCTGGGACAGTGAAAGTGAACATCTCTGCCTTTTTCCTGACCCGGGGGAGATATTCGGTCTCTCACCTCAGTATAGGACATGAGCTGTAAGTTTTTGTAGATACCCTTTCTAAGGAAGAGAAAATTTCTTTCTGTTCCTGGTTTATTGAGGGATTTATCATAAATACATATGAAGTTTGTCAAATGCACTTTCTACCTCAATTGATATAATCAAGTGTTTTTTCTTCTTTAAACCGCTAATATAAAAATTACATTGATTGCTTTCTAATAATAAACCTGCCTTCAGCCATTATTTATTTAAATTTTCTCTCCTCGTTCTGGGACTCAGATGACATGGCTTCCAGAAGTTGGTATTGTCTTATAGGTTCCTACATGCTGTTCATCTTCTTCACTCTTTTCTCTGTCTGTCGTTCAGATTGGGTAATCTCTATTGATCTATTTATAAACGCAGGGACTCCTTCCTTTGTCCTCTCTATTCTGCTATTGACCCCGCCCACTGAGTTTTTTATTCTGGTCCTTGAACTTCTTTCATTTCTAACATCTCCACATGCTTCTTCTTATCTTCCGTTTCTTTGCTGAGACTTTCTATATTTGTCGAGAGTGCTCTCTCTCACATGTTGGGAAAGATTTAGAATAACTGCTTTAAATTAAGTCTCCATCAGATAATCCCAATATCACTTTCATCCCAGCATTGCTGTGAAGATTTCGCTGGGTTTTGTATGCCCAGGGAATTTGGATTGTATCCGAAACACTTTGAATATGATGTTTTGAGGCTGATGGTTGTTTAAATCGTCTGGCAAAAATTGTTATTTTTGCTTTAGACGGTAACTGCCCCTGTTGGGTTCCAACCCCAAGCTCCACGTTCCCCAAAACCTCTGTGGTCTGTGGTTCCCAGGCAGGGCCTCCCGTGAGCGCCACCCAGTGGCCGGGCTGGGGCCTGCGCAGTGGTCAGTCCCATAGTTCATTCCTCCAAGTCTCTGCTACCTGTTCAGGGTCCGCGCCACCCATGAGCAGCCCAAGTCCATCAACAACGTTAAGGGGTTAGGTTCCCAAACTCCTGCCTCTGTGAACCCCCCTCAGGAGCTCCGGGTCCCTGGGACGCAGCCCTCACCCCGCTGTGGCCGCGTTGACCTTGCGCGGCTGCACCATTGGACCTGGCCACGCCCAGCTGGAGCAGAGCGGCCCGGAGCCGCAGAGGGAAGCAACAGCAGCGTGGCTCACCCCCGGGACCACAGCCCCTCTGCGGGGGGAGCAGAGTCCCCCTGCCTCTCGGTTTTAATTTCCTGCCTCCGCAGAACTGCTTGAGGTCTGGGACCGTAAGAACTGAAAAAAAAAAAAAATGCTTAACAGATAAAAGATAGACGCAGCCACTCGACACTCTCTCTGGACACCGAGCCTGGTGGCTTCCCCTGGAGGGGTCACCTGCGTCTGCGCAGGTCAGGGAGACGGGAAGAAAAAAGCACTTCTTGCCACCAGTTCTGTGACACTTGGAGTCGTGGTCTTGCTCCCCGCCTGCCTGTTCGTGGTTACTTTTCTCGACCCCGGTAGCTGCCCCCTACGTTCAGGCCCGGTGAGGCAGCTGCTTTCAGTGGGAGCCGGGGTGGAGTGTCCTTACTCGGCACCGCGAGGCCTGGAACCCACCCTCCGCTTTTACCAGCAGGAGATCCCACTTACACGTGTACGGTGGGCCCTGTCGGTTCCCACAGTTACCTTGGTTAGGATTTTGCTAAAAGCCAGAGTTTCAAAGAATGAAATCTTGTCCTCATGACTTTTCTAAGGATACCCAAAAATCTCAGTGATCACGGAAGGGACGTGAGAGTTATAAGGGTCCTCTCTGTGCTGGTTTTTAGACTTATTATGAGTGTTTTAAGTAGTTTACTGATTTCAAAAGGAAAAGTTAGACGCTTTAAATTCAGCATTTGTATACAATGTGTATGTGTTTACACACAATGATGGGAAGGATGGCACAGCAGAGAGGGGCCAAAGGGAAGCCTCGGCTGATGAAGGCTCTGGCAGAAGAGGCGGGGCAGGGACAGCAGGAGAAAGAGAGGCGGGGGCAGAGCATGTGAACCCGGTCTGACCCCGGGGGGAGCTCGGGTGGGGGCAGAAAGCCCCGCAGCCCTACAGCCTTTGTGCTGGACGACCTGACACTTTAATGTGCTTCTTATTCCCTGAGATGGTACCAAAACGCTTCTGTGGTGTCTTTGCTCCTGACCATGGAGGAAAAAAATACGCTTCGATTGTAAATGACGCCGTGCTATAATGTAACCATCATAATCGACAGTATCAAGTCTGCCCTAGAAAAAAAGCAGAAAGAAAGGGATAGGCCAACGGAAGCTGTTTGGATATCACCTCACCCCTTCAAAGCCTCACTCTGCCGTCTACAGCAAGCTGTTCTGCCCGTCATTAGTCAGCGAGGTTATTCCCTGCCATTCGAAGCTCACCAGGACAGGCTACAATTTCTTTCACTCTTTCAAATTCTTGCCAGGGGTTGAATGCTTTGTCTCCCAGACAGGCTGGTGCGATGCCTGATTGAATCGGGCAGGGTGGGGTGCCCAGGTGCTCCCGAGAGGAGTCAGGAGATCCAGCCTCACAGTAGCTTCGGTGGTGCTGCAAGCACTCTGCTGCAATGCTGGGCCCCAGGCCCCTGCTAGGCGCTCCCGCGGGCCCCTCACCCAGTGCAGCGCCGGAGCCCTGGAGTCCACCTCCAACCGAGGCCGTGGCACCGAGTCCCTCCCAAGTGTCTGTTTTTCCCATATGGAGCTCAAAAAAAAAAAAAGGAGGCTCTGAGCAAAATCTGGGATTTCTTTTTATTCACTCTGTAACTTCCCACTTTGCTCCTCCCCAGAGGAAGCTCTACAGCTTGCTTTCTGAAAGGGGTATGATAATTAGGAATGTCACGTGTCAGGAGTGTGTGTATGTGTGTGTGTGTGTGTGTTAACCTGAAGGCTATGGGTTATAGCCTTGGATATAACCACACACTTCGGGTGCACGAACGCTGTGGTGGTGAAATTCTACGCTTGGAGGTTATGTGTGACGTCGCCGTGTTCCTCTGACAATGGAGACCTAGCGGTGGAAAGTTCATCGGTTAAATGCTGACGAGAAACCCTCCCTCCTTTTCACACTTATGTTCCACAGCGAGACCGTCTCACGTGCCTTAACGCTGTCCCCTCTCGTCATTCCTTGTCCGCAGGCAAAAACTGGGACCTGACAGCCGCTCTGAGTGACTATGAGCAGCTGCGACAGGTGCACACAGCCAACCTGCCGCATGTGTTCAACGAGGGCAGGTGCCCCAAGCAGCCGGAGAGAGAGCCAGCACAGCCGGGGCACAAGGTGGAGCGGCCCTGCCTGCAGAGACAGGACGACATCGCCCAAGGTACTGGTGGAGGGGCGGAGCCCCCGGGGCGGGGTCCCCTGGGCCTGCACACCGCAGTCCTTGTGGGTCTGGAGGTGTGAACAGTGGCCTCCCAGTGGCCAGCAAGTCCGGCTCGCTGCATCTCACGCTAAGCTGACATGTTCTCGGAAAAGCAGGAGAGTCAGGGCTGGGGGATGACAGTCCGGCCTTCCTCCCCGAGTCCTGGGTTTCCCAGGCCCACCGTCTCGAGTTCCTTCAGTTCTTCCCCAAGCCATTTGGTCTCCCCATCTGTTCAGCATTGGCATTTACTGTCCCCTTTTGCTCATGGACTCCATCCTTCTCTGCATTCCACCAGTAAGATCTGCCCGTTGTGACAAAGGGCACAACGCAAAGATATGGAAAGCAAATTGTTTCCTTCTCCTTACCACCCCCGCCCCGGTCTCACAGGAGCCCCAACCAGCGATCAGGCCCCGGCCGGCCTCCCTCTGTGCCTCACACCCATGCACGCGGAACTCCGGCAACGCAGAGGCAGCTACGCACAGGGCTTTGCAAACTGCCCCTTTCTCTGACCGAAGCATCATGCGCCTATTCTCCGAGTAGCTTCCTCCACAGCGTGCCATAATTTTCATTTCTTTTTATGCATTTTTATATTTTTTCATTCCCACCTGTGCATATGGTGACTTTTAAACCACCCCAGTAGGAATGGTTATTCTGTCTTCTTCTTGGCTTTTGTAGTGGCTGTGCGTTTTTGACTCTGCAAGCAAGGCTAAAATAAACTTTCCCGCCGTAGTCTGGCCTGCCAGGGCTTTCACCCCCACAGGGTGGTGTTCCCAACAAGGGTCTGCTCTGCCTGCACAGGGATTTTTCATCTAATAACTTAAGGAATGACTTCCCAAACACAATTCTGCTCACCATGTGTGAAACGGGGTGTTGCCCTTCCTTCTTGCCCTCATAATGGTTTTATGCTGGTTATTTTAACGTCTACCTTGTCCTCTGCTCACTAGCCACTTGGATTTCCCCTTCTGCTGTGTGCGTGGTCACACGCGTGGCTCATTTTTCTGCAGATGTGTTTGCATTTTTCTGATCCATTTGTGGCATTCAAGCTTCCTTCTATTCTTGTAAAGATTTTATTTATTTATTTTTAGAGAAAAGGGAAAGGAGAAAGAGGGAAAGTGAAACATCAATGTGTGGTTGCCTCTCCCGCGCCTCCTACTGGGGACCTGGCCAGTGACCCAAGCATGTGCCCTGACTGGGAATCGAACCTGTGACCCTTTGGTTCACAGGCTGGCATTCATTCCACTGAGTTACACAAGCCAGAGCTATTTTCTATTTAAGTTATATTTTCATTATTTAGGTTGTCCCAATTTTTATTCATTATTACAGTTGTCCCAATTTTTCTCCCTTTGCCCCCCTCCACTCAGCAACCCCCGACCCCCTCAGGCCATCCCCACACCATGTCCATCTCCATGGGTCATGCATACACGTTCTCGGGCTACTACTCCCTTCCCTCTCTGTCATCCAGTCCCCCCTCCCCCTCCCCTCCGGCAGCTGTCAGTCTGCTCCATGTGTCTGTGCCTCTGTTTCCGTTTTGCTGATTGGTTTCTTTTGTTCATTAGATTCCAAGTATAAGTGAGATCATATAGTATTTGTCTTTCTCTGACTGCAAACTTCATTCTGTTGTATACACAATTCATCCTGTAGTTTGTGATGTGTTGTGTGTGTGTGTGTGTCCCACTGTGTCGCTGGCCTTACAACTTTATTCGCAGACTACTCTGCTGCACAAAATGTTTGCACCCCTGCGCACCGGGGCTGGTGGGCGTCTGCTCGCACCTTCGCAGGCCTCCTGGGCTGCAGAATCACTGACATATTTCCCTGTATTTGTGTTCCAGTTCTGTCCTTAGGTCTTTTAACTGATCTGAAATTTTTACAAACAATTGCTCAGGGTCTAGGTTTGCCTCTTCTGGATCAAGAGTGAGTTACTCTAGCACGTTTATTGAATAAAGATTGCTTTTCCCATCGAGTGAAAATGCCAACTTGGCTATACGTTAAATTGCCAAGTAGAGCCCTGGCCGGGTAGCTCAGTTGGTTAGAGCATCATCCGCATACCCCAAGGCTGCAGGTTTGATCCCTGGTCAGGACACATACAAGAATCAACCCATGAATGTGTAAATAAGTGGAACAACAAATTCCCAAATGCATCTGGATCTGTTCCTGGACTCTGCCCATCTGTGTGGCTGCCCGTCTTGTCATAGTTAACTGAAAGAGTTTCCTATAGTATTCCCCTCAGCTTAGGCCAACTCCCTTGGAAAAGATTCTTTTCCAAAAATCTTTCACTACTTTGGGGTATTTATTCCGCTGTATAAGCCTTAGAACTAGAATTCCAATTGCCATTGGATCGGGTTTTTATTTTACTTTAGAATAATTGGCATATTGAAATACTGTGCTCCTGCCCCAGAACGCCACGTGTGCCTCTCGGTTTACGCAGATTCCGTTTAGACTTTCAGCCTCAAGAAGAGTAACTCATTTTCTGCATCTTTACCTTTTATCTATCCATTACACAAATTTTCTTATTAATACTTCTACCGTTAATTCTCTTATTAAGACTATTCACATTGCTGGGGCCCCGTAAGTATATCATCGCAGCATCCGCAGTAATTTAAGATCCTTAATATTTACACGGTCAAGTCCATCTGCCTCCTGATGCCCCAGGTGACCCCCCGACCCGTTGGGAGTGACCGTTGTCCTTCCGTCTGTCCGCTCGGCCCCCTTAGCCCAGCGGGGACTGAATCTCTGTCCCCCCCGCCCCCCCTGCCCCCGCAGAGAAGCGCCTGTCGAGGGGCATCTCCCACGCCAGCTCCGCCATCGTCTCCCTGGCCCGGTCCCACGTGGCGAGCGAGTGCAGCAGCGAGCAGTTCCCCCTGGAGATGCCCATCTACACCTTCCAGCTGCCCGACCTGAGCGTGTACAGCGAGGACTTCCGGAGCTTCATCGAGCGGGACCTGATCGAGCAGGCCACCATGGTGGCTTTGGAGCAGGCGGGTGAGTGGCGGCTGCCCCAGGCCGGAGGCTCAGGGACCCAGCGAGGCTTCCCAGTGGGACCCTGGGTACTGGGACCAGCCACCTGCTCTGCAGGCGGGCTCTGCACCAGCCCAGCGCTGGCTGCTCTGGACATAGGCGTGCTTCGGACTCCCGAATTTTTGCTGTTCCTGTACCCTGCCACACCCCCCATAGAAAACTCTGTGCTGCTCCGCCTGGCTTTTCCAGCCCCCAGGGGAGCTCAGCAAACACTGACTACGGGCTGTGAGAAGAACGGGGGACCTACCACGTCCTGTGCACGCGAGCAGGCCATGTGACTTCCCAAGCCTCAGTCTCCCATCTGCTAAGGTGGGAAGATGAGGGCTGGCCTGGTGGGGCTGAGCGTTCAGTGGCCCACCCATGCAGCTGACAGTCACTCGTTCCCAGTCCCCAGCCTCCGTGGCCAGGAAACAAAGCTGCCTCCGGTCTTCTCCTCCTCCCCCGCCATCCTGACCAGGAAGGGGTATAGGGAGCAAGCCCAAGTGGTCTCCTTTGGGTAAAATAATTTGTGTAAAACCAACATCTAAAACAGAGGGCGGTTCCTCCTGAGACACACAGCACACCTGTCTCTCTCAGAGTCCTTCGCATTATAAATCCTGACAACATCACGTGGTGGGGGGTGGAGGCATCTCAGACACACACAAGGAAGACCATGCCCTTGTTCTGAGGCCACCGTGCATCCCCTGGGGGGTGCCTCCAGCCAGCCTTGGTGGTGGGAGGGCTGTCAGTGCACGTGGGGAGCAGACGGGGAGCCTCTGGCTGAGCCCAGGGAGACAGGGGGCGTGAGGCCTGCAGCCAGCGAGTGCTGCCCTGTTTGGGGCCGGGGGTGCGGGGGCTCACAGGCATAGCTGAAATTGCCCCACACTCCCACTGCTGCTGCTGGAGACCAGAGAGGAGGATCTCGGGGTGCTATGCTCTTGACCTCGGTGGGCAGACCAGTCCTTCCCTACCAACCCTGCCAGGGAAGAAAACTAGAGAGATGAGGGGGTCCCGTGAGGGGGCAGTCATCTGAGGAGCAGGCAAGGTGGAAGGACACCAGCAAAGGATAGTCACGCAGGGAACTGGCCCCACGGGGACATTGCCACCTGGGACCTGACAAAGGGGCAAAAGGCCGGGGCTGGGCGGGGGGTGGGCAGTGGAAGTGACCAGAAGTAGCTAGATAATTCAGGTAGACCCAAGTGCTGCTGGGAGGGGCCACAGCGGGAGGGGCATGAGCCCAAGAATGGCCCCAGGCACGCAGAGCCTGGGGCCAGGGGCAGGCGTGCGGCAGTGGGGAGGCCTGAAGGGCAGGCAGAGTCCAGGGTTCTAGAGACTGTTACAAAGTTGCTGACCCAGGGCACTCGTGAGCCTGGGGTTCCAGAGCAGCCTGGGCAGTGTGCGGTGACTCCCAGGCAGCCATGAGCTCCTCGTGGGGCCTCCCACCAGGCTCCCCTCCAACCCCCCGACACAGCTCTGTGTGACATCGAGGACGGGGGCGGTGAGCAGTCTGGAGCCAAGCGTCACAATCCCGTGGTGGAGGCAGGGGACATGCAGAGACACACACAAGGCATGGGGGTGCCCGGAGGAGTGGGACCCGTGGCCCTGGGTGGGTGGGGTCTCTCCAAAAGGGTCACCTTCAGGGAAAGAAGTCACGTGTCTTTCTCATAGGGAATGGTCGTGTTTTATTTTCTCTTCCCTCTAAGAGCCTGAGTGGGTGACAGGCAGAATGGCACCTTACTTTAAACCGTGTGGCAACCATATGTTACCAAGCCCGAGCTCCTGGCCCACTATCATGTACGAATCAGAAGAAAAGGCGGAGTGACTGTGAGCTCCTCCGCGGAGCCCACCAGCCTCCCTCTGGGGTCCGTCTCCTTTCTCATCTCCTCAGCGGGAGCTCAGGTTTCTGCTTGTCCTTTAAATATTCACCGAACCAGCTCCCACGTCTTTTCCTGGTCTCTCAGTGGCCTTGTTGGGCGGGGAGCTGGAACGACCACCCTCCCAAACACAGGCCCTGGACCTCTGAACTGTGTCCCCTGCCATGCTGCTCCCTCGAGGAATGCCTTCACCTTGGGCATTCCGTTCTGGGCACGGCTGCAGACGTCAGAATGACCCTGTGCCATTTGGGCTCTCGGGGGGCCGCAGGGTGCTGGGCTGTCCTCCCAGGGTGGGCACCCGATCACAGCCCCAGGATGCTCCACAGGCAACTCAGGCCACTGAGCCTTGTCGACTCTGCCCCCGACCCTGCCCCATCATCAGGTGTTGTGACCATGATCCAGTTACCCTACAACCAAGGCTGCGTGTGTAGGCTGGACCAGACTTCGGAAATGATAAACCCCCTGTAAGAAATCTGAATGGAAGGAAGAAGTGCTTGGGGAAGATGCGCTGGTTAAAAGGGCACTAACTCACGGGCCTAGAGAGACTTGCGAGGTGTGCGCGATCCCTTGCAGAGGGAAGCTGGGGTCTAGCCGCTGCTGAGTTTTAACCCCACACGTGGCCCCTCTCCTGGGCTGTGACCACTTCTGGTTTTTACATTTTTTTTTTAGTATTCTACTTTTTTTTAAGATTTTTTATTTATTCATTTTTTAGAGAGGGAATGGAGGGAGAAAGAGAGAGAGAGAAACATCAATGTGCAGTTGCTGGGGGCTGTGGCCTGCAACCCAGGCATGTGCCCTGACTGGGAATCGAACCTGCGATGCTTTGGTTCGCAGCCCGCGCTCAATCCACTGAGCTACGCCAGCCAGGGCTGGTTTTTACATTTTCATGACAGTTTATCTGAGCCAAGCTAATGACATGCCCTGGGGAGCCAGATCACAAGTGCTCCCTCTTTTTTTTTTCCAACTTTTGTTTTTTAACAAATGCATTTCTTTTCTCAACATAACCACTGTTGGGCTCTCTTCAACGTGGGAGATTTCTCCCCTTACAAGCCTGCTTTTAAGTCCAGTGAATATTTTTACATCACTTCTTCTACTGGTTTGAAAGTTACACACTCTTTCCATTTCTGAGAGATACCCCCCAAAAAATAGAAAATGCATATGAAGCACATTTCAACTGAATCAATACCTTAGCCGACCCCCGGACAATACAGGGACCTTCCTCCATTTAATGTCACTCCCCTTTCCCTCCTGATTTATGTTGTCATTTATTTTAGCTCTGTACTTTCAATCAAATCAGACATTATTACTATTTAACACAGACGATGTCCATATAGATGTACCCACATATTTACCAGTTTTGTTTCTCCTCATTTCTTCCCGTACATCAAACCCTCCTTCTGTTTGAAGTTCATCTTTTACAATTTCCTTGGGTGAGTTCTCCTGATTTTACTCTCTCGATTTTTTTTTAAAGATTGTATGTATTTTATTTTTAGAGAGGGGGAAGAGAAGGAGAAAGAGAGGGAAAGAGACATCAGTGTGTGGTTGCCCCTCACACGCCCCCTACTGGGGACCTGGCAGGTAACCCCGGCATGTGCCCTGACTGGGAATTGAACCAATGACTCTGTGGTTCGCAGGCTGGCACTCAACCCAGGGAGCCACACTGGTCAGGGCTCTGGTAGAATTTAATTTTGGTTTCTATTCCTCTACTGAGCCCCATCTAGAAGAGTCCAGTTTCCCTCTCGATTTCTTTGCCAGTATGACAATTATTTCTAATCCTCTCCCTCAGGGGGCAGTTTTTGAGAGTCTAAACTATATATGGAGGGGAAAGGGATCCCCGGTTCCAATGCCCCACATCATACGTTCTCAGGGCCTTTTTTGTGGTTTTCTGGGAGGAACAGGGGAGAGCAGGAACTCACACAGGGTCAGTGTGGAGACTGAGGCGGAGGAATAAGCCCTGTGCACGACCCCCATTCTTCAGCATTTAACGGTATAAATAATTCCTCTGTCTCCACATTAGGTGAAGGGAAAGCTACCAAATTCCTGAGGGTGTCCCTCTGGGCAGGGGGCACTGAAAGGGAATTTCAACTTGCTCTCTAGTTTTGTGGGGGGGGGGGGCAGTTACATTGAAAGGAACCAGCCGAAGCAACTGTGACGGAGGGGTGACATTTGCTTGGTGTTAAGTTATAAGGCTCTGGATCTGACTTAAATCTTACGTTTTGGCACACATTGTCTCACGGCTGGCTGTTAGGTGCAGGGTGGCGGGGGCTGGCGCGGCGGGTGGCGGGCACTGACCTGAACCTGCCAGACGGGGGCAGAATGACCCGTTTCCCACTCGGCCTGCGGACACGGGTTGTGGGATGATTAGCACTGCTGGAGGGCGGGGGGCGTGGCCTCATCACCATCAGACCAGCATGATGCGCTCTCAGTGGCCAGGCCTGGCTCTGCCCTCAGCCCCTCTGGTACCACCTGAGGGAGGGGGCCCGGGTCAAGAGGGACTCCTTACAGCCTGGCAAGGACAGAAGTCCCCGGTCCCCACTCGGCCTTTGCAGGAGTGGAGATAGGGTTCCAGCTTTTTCTGTGCTGTTTGCCCAGAATCAAGCAGGTTCTGTCTAAGCCATTACTACCTGGCTAAACTGCCCCTTTCCTGGAGTTCTGTTTGTCTGCCCTCATTGGCATTTGGGGGTTTCTGGCTTCTGTAGTATCTGGCCTGAGATTTGTGCAGCAAAGAGAAACTCCAGCCCTGACCAGTGTGGCTCAGTAGGTTGGAGCATCATCCCACAAAGCAAAAAAGTCGCTGGTTCAATTCCCAGTCAGGGCACACACCTGGGCTGTGGGCCAGGACCTGGGTTGGGCGCCAAGAGGCCACTGATTGGTGTTTCTCTCTCACATGGATGTTTCTCTCCCTCTCTTTCTCCCTCCCTTGCCCTCTCTCTAAAAATAAATAAATAAAATATTTTAGAAGAAGAAAGAAAAGAAACTCCAGGAAGCATGTCACCCGCAAACTGCTTAGGCCCCGAGGTCCTGCCCAGGCTGACTTGTCCCCACTGCTCAGTCTCCTGCACCCTTTTATCCACACTGTCCTAGATGTTTGGTTGTGCAGAGTTGAGAGAATGGGGGAAACTATGTCCGTCTTCCCAGAAAGGGCGGTCCCAGGACATGTGAACAAAATTTATCCCAACTCCACCTAAGTAGCTGTAAGGGTCGGATATATGAAATTAAACGCAAACCATACTTTTAAAAGTACATGTGCATGAACAAAGAAGGGTGATTCAAGGAAAAAATAACTCTCAGGAGGAGAAACTGTGTGAAAGGAAATGACACAAGACAAATTTTACATTTTGTGTAAAGTACGTCCCCAGCTCCAAGGAGAGAAGGCTTTGCTGTTGAGTCATTGAATCCTCTTGCTAATGGACGGGAGGGTCTGACCAGCTGGCTTCTCAGAAAGAAAAGAAAGTCTACATGTTCTTTAAGAAAAAGTAGCCATAATGCTCCACCTTCCCCCTGAGGTTCCCAAACGCCCCCCAGAAAGTCGCCCGCTGATGCCTGTGCTGACTTCGCAAACCCCGTGGCAGCCCTGCCTGCTGCGGGACCCTGTTCTGAAGTGACCTTCCCTTCCAGGTCGCCTGAACTGGTGGTCTGCCGTGTGCACGAGCTGCAAGCGGCTTCTTCCTCTGGCCACGACAGGGGACGGGAACTGCCTTCTCCACGCTGCCTCACTGGGTAAGCTCTGCAGCATATGCAGAGGGTGGTTGTGCCCCAGGCCTGCCCTGGGCATCGGGAAAGGACAGTCGCATGCTGAGTAGAGCCACGAGCTTCACTATCATCTGGAAGAGTTCCCAGCAATCCCAGCTCTCCGTGTCAAGTACCTGGCAGGCTTGGGGGAGGAGTGGGCATAGAAAACACATGAGGAAAAAACCTATCATAGTAGAAGGAGGCCTGGGTGGGGCTGCGGGGATGAGCAATGGTGATCTAGAGAAATCCAAGGGGACTTTCTGGAGGAGGTGTTCTTTTTGTTTGTTTTCTGGTTTTTTACTGAGACTTGAAGAACTTGGAAGAGTATAAACAAGGGCATTCCAGGCAGGGAGGCCACATAGGCAGGAATTCACAGGGCACATGGAGGCAGGGCTGAGCTCAATCAGGCTCATGCAGGAAGTCTGGGGAGCAGTACACGAAATTGGATAGGTTTGGGGCCACTATACCAACTGCAGTCAAGGCACTTGCACTGACAGACAGACAGACAAAGGCACTGCAGGATAATCCACACCGTCAGAATACACAGCAGAGAGGTCAGCAGCCTCTTCTGACAGAGGTGTGAGCTTCCTGGTCGCCAAGAGCCACACCAGCAGGTGCACGCAATGATGCACCGGCCAGAAGCTCAGGGATCCCTTGCAGGCCCAGCCGAACATGAGTAAGGGCCAATCAGTGTTGACAGGTGGTGCTGGTTATGCCGGGGATGCTGGTGTCGGGGCCAGTTGCGCCCATCAGTCCTGAACTTTAGCGTCTCTCTCTCTGGGGACAGGGGCCCTCAGACAGGAAGAGGGTCCTTGTCGGTCAGACTCACCTGCCCAGGTAACCATGGGCCCCAGACCTCCCATCACCTGCAGACAGGCCTGTTCGGCAGGAGGAGGCTGAGATGACACCTGAGAAGACTCAGAGGGGACATGCAGGGTCTGGAGGGGCTGTGGGAGGCTCGGGGGAGCAGGGGCCCCGGGACCAGGGGAACAGCCCGCATTCCCTGGGCTCTGGGGGGCAGCGTTCTGGGGAGGCTAAGGCACCACCTACCTGCTCAGTTTCCACTCAGACCTGACCCATCTCTATCTACCTGCTGCCGCTGTAAAAGGATTCCACATTTATCATGGGAACGGCAAACAAAACACAAAACTCAACACCCCCACCGCTCGGCAATAGCCACTGTTACCATGTCGGTCTCTCGCCTTCTGTCTTTTTTCCATCTTTCCAGTGGAATTATGATCGCTCTGTGTTCACAGCTTGGAACCACATTTTTCCCTTAAAACCCTATTGTGAATTTCCCATGTTTTCATTCTTCAAAAACATGTGGTATTTCTTCATAACGTATTAATATTTCCCTGCTAGGGGACCCGTTTCCCTTTGCCCCACATAAAACCTAGGGAAAGAGCAGAAACGAGAAATGTCCCCTCTGTGTCCACCTGGGGCCTCGCTGCAGAGTCCCGGGTGAGCTGATGCCTTTGTCTTTCAGCAGCCGCAGCGTGCGGAGGCCCTGTCCCCGCCAGCAGCATGGACGCCACACGCCACTGTGGTCTTGTCTGACCTGTCACCACCACCCACCCCTCCCAGGAATCAGGCTGCCTCCCAGGCCCAGGCCACTTGCGGGGTGTCCGCTCTGCCTCTTGGGAGGCTGAGCCGGGCTGGGTCTGCAGGCTGGCCCTAGAGGAAGCAGAGGTCTGACTATGAACCTAAATCGGGGTCCTACACGAGCTGTGTCACCTGCCTGCCCCCACAGGCCACCTCTGTCTCTAACCCTAGACTTGCTCGGTGGACGTGAAGCCCCTCAAAGCAAACCTGAGGGGCCGAGAGTGTCCGGCCGAGGGTCCGGGAGAGGCATCGCCCGATGTCATTCCCTTTTGTTTCGTGGAGAAGGGGCCGTGCTCCTTCGTTACCCTGCTCACGTGGACAGGGAACATCCAGACGAGGGCAGAGGGGAGCTGCTGGCTGGGCACGAGAACTGCGGGGCCGAGGAGTCAGCTTTGCGCAGGCAGATGTGGGAAGTCCACCCGAAAGGCACGGCGGCCTGAGTCACTTCCCACGTGCCCCTCACCCTCAGTCCCATCTCTGCCCCCCGCCACAGGGATGTGGGGTTTCCACGACCGGGACCTGGTGTTGCGGAAAGCTCTCTACACCATGATGAGGACAGGGGCCGAGAGGGAGGCCCTGAAACGGAGGTGGAGGTGGCAGCAGACACAGCAGAACAAGGAGGTAGGTGCCCACCTGCACACCCAGGCTGGGGGGGGGCAGGGGCCCACCAGGCACAGCTGGGGGCCGTGGGGAGTCTGGATGGAGCCCCGCCCCAAGGCTGAGTCTGCCTGGGAGGTCAGGCAGAGGAGCACAGGCCCCAGCGCACAGTGGCCATGCGTCCACTCACCCCGCCTGCTTACGAAAACCCACCACCTTTATCCCCAGAGGTCACCCATGTCAGGTCCCCCTGGGGATGGCGTGAAGGTCAGGTGCAGCCACAAGGGGGCGCCACCCGGCCCACAGCCCCAGCCCTGTGTGTGCTCAGTCAGAGACCCCCGGTAGTCCTGGCCACATGAACATGGGCACTCGGCTGTCCCTGGAAGGGGGATTTGCTGGCCGTCTGATGGGAGTCCTGTAGGTTTCTTT